>PVIY010007353.1:0-82439 GCA_004026745.1 Myrmecophaga tridactyla | reverse complement strand
TGGCTAGTCTCACTCAGCATAATGTTCTCAAGGTCCATCCATGTTGTTACATACTTCATGAGTTTATTCTGTCTTAAAGCTGCATAATATTCCATCGTATGTATATACCACAGTTTGTTTAGCCACTCATCTGTTGATGGACATTTTGGCTGTTTCCATCTCCTTGCAATTGTAAATAATGCTGCTATAAACATTGGTGTGTAGATATATTCTTAAAGTGATAAATCTGCAATCTTAAGAATGTTTAATTTCCTTTGACAACCAATTTGCTTTTGAAATTTTAGCTGACATAATAATCACGAAATGTAATGCTACAGAACAGCATATTAACTGGTAAAATACTTAGATACTGTTGGAATTTTGCTTTTCCAAAATAATAATCTCAAGATCAATGCTTTGACTCTTACAACAAATCAAGAAAGTGGAGTTTTTGTAGGATTTCATCTGTCTCTTTTCTGGTCCCGAATGTGCATATCCTGTATATTATTTGATTGCCTTGTGCTAGGATATGTAGGACAGCCAGTGAGAAATTGTGAGCAATGGCTTAATATTGAAGTCGGGAGAAATTTTCATTATGTGCTAGCTATAGCATCTGGGCAATGTGGACGGTGTCCCAGAGTGTACAATTAGGCTTTCAGGCTCTATGCCAGAAACAATAGGAATTCCGATTAATCCTGATGATTCCTGAAAACAGCTAAGTTAATGTAATATTCCACTTGGCTTTATTTTTTTTTTCTCTCTGTACCTACATTTTTATTGACTTTGACAAGGATATGTAAGAATTGTGGTTTGTGATATGCTATGATAGTTTAAATGTCAGTTAAATCAATAACACATGACAGAGTTTTAGAATAAGAACCAATTTAAAGTCTAATACTTCAATCAATATAAATTTCAACTACCATGAACATGAATAGGAATTGCAACCCTGCACCAAAGAACGGACTCCTATGGATTGTACCACAGCTAGGATGTATTTATAAATCAGTAGGTTTCATCATTTCACCCAGGTAATTGTTGCTTGATTACATACTTGAAATATTAAAACAAACAAAGAGAGGGTAGAGAATAGCAATCATTAAAGAGAAAGTCAATGTTGTTCATTTTATTTGAAGGCTTTATTGATAATGTACACTAGAGGGTACTGGCTGTTTACAAAGACTGCTGTAATTATATTACCCTGCTATCGAGCCAAAATACTTCCCAGAACAAGCTTTGAAACCTGGGATTCTCAAATGAAGACTAAAATTGAAGTTCTGCACCTGTTTTCTAAATATTTTATGATCAGATTTGAGATACAACTATTATCAATTCTGGTATTTATATACATCATCACATTCCACTTTTGTGTTAAAAAAAATTAGGATGTGAATGGTAATAACTTAAGAAAGTCCATGTTTTCAAACATGTTGGTTTGCATCCAAGTAGATTTGAATACAGTTTTATGATTAATGTGGTCATTTACACTAAGTTGTTTGAGTATGGAAAACAGATATTCCCTACGAATGCATAAATACTATTAAACCGAAGTTATGCTCTCTAAAACAAACCGATTGCTTAGTAACTATATGGAAGTAAACTATATGTGAAATAAAAGAGAAAAATATTTAAACAAATTTTGATGAATTTATCGGAGTGAATATTATAGAGTATTAAGTGTATAAATACAAATAAAAGCGCAGGGACCATAGGCTATAGAAAAAAATGAAAACATGATTTCCTTTCCCTTTCTACCCTTCCTCCCTTTTTCCTTATTTCTCTCTTTCTCCCTCTCTTCCTCCTTCTCTCTCTCTCTTTTTCTCTCTTTTTTCTTTCTTTCTTTCTTTTCTTTCTCTCTCTATTTTTCTCTCAACAGTGTGGTTTCTTGTTTTTTGCTAAGTGTCCCCAGATGTTTAGGTCAAATATAACTCAATATTTTTAAGGATATTGCTCTATTTATGTGAATGTTTCCATGTATCCTAGAATTTCTAAGAGAGAATGTCTAAGAAAGGAGAAACTTTCTTATGGACTACATTTGTTTACTGATAAAATATAGCATGTTGAGGTAATAAATTTATGCTATTGTATACTTCTAAATCTGGAGTGATTTGTCTGTAGCAATAAAAAACCATTATGCGCTGTTTTGTTTCTTAGTAGGTCATTCCCATTAGCATACAAATATGCTGTTATTTCTCATATCACTTTCCCATCAGATACTGTCCTATACAGTTTTTCACCTCCATAGAAAAACTCCTTAATGCAACTGCAGTCCTTTGATCATTTCTTTATCTCAAATTCTACATCTGGTCTGTGAGAACTCAATGTTTCTATCCAGAGGTGTGCTGGAAAATGTCTAGCAGTGTCCATGAAAAAAAAAAGTAAATGTTCATAAATATATGCAAATAAGTTTACTCTAAATATTATTGAAATAAAGGAAAGTAGGATTACTGAGTGAAAAGGTAAATTCATACATAATTTTGATAGATAATGATTAATTCCCTTCAATAAGAGTTATACAATCTTATTTTCTCAACATCAATATTTGAGAGTGTTTATGCCATAATTGACTTGAGAAAAGAGTGTCTTCCCAAACTTTTTAATTTTTTTCCAAACTGATGGTTCAGATATTGCTTCTGTCTAATTTAAATTTTCATTTTTCTTATTTTAAGTGAAAATCTTTTCACTTATTTAAAGGACTTTTTTTAGCATATCTTTATGAATTGTTGCTTGGATGACATACAATTTTAGAAAATCTCTGTCTTATCACCAGATAGTTACAAAATCAAGAAACAGACATTTTCTTGGTTTCAAAATTAAATCCAGAGAGCAAATCCTAGAGTTAATATTATAAAAATATTAAAAATTGTATGGTGTTCAACAGAAGAGCACAAGGCAAAGAAACAGGAAATGCTGGCCAATCCAAAGGAATAGAATAAAGATACAGAAAACACCAGTGAAAAAGTTGAGAATATGCCTATACCAAACTAAGCTTTTAAAAAAATGACCTTAAAAAGGCTCAAGGAGATGAAGGAATATATAGAGAAACAACTAAACAATATCAGGAAAACAATGTACAGACAGTATAAGAAACTTTGTAAAGAAATAGAAATTTTTAAAAGGAACCAAACACAACTACTGGAGTTGAAAATCACTATAACTGAAATGTACAAACAAAATACCCAGGAAAGTATCAAGAGCATACTGGAGCTGACACAAGAAAGAATCAGTGAATTTGACAAGACACTCACAATGAGTCAGGCTGAGGAATAGAAAGAAAAAAGAATTATTATAAATAAAAGTAGCCTAAGATAACTATAGAACACCATCAAGAGCACTGATATATGCATTATGAGAGTCCCAAAACAGGAAGAAGAGAAAGGTGGAAGAAGGAACAGCCTAAGAAACAATGGCAGAGAACTTGCCAAACTTAGCAAAAGATTTGGATAAATACTTCAAAGAAGCTCAGAGAACATCAAATTGTGCAAACATGAAGAAAAATACACCCCATCATACACTGACTACACTATCAAATGCAAAGGATGGGGTGAGAATTGTGAAAGCTTCAAGAGAAAAGGAATGCGTTACTTACAAGAAAGTCCCAATTTGATCAAGTGCTGATTTCTCATCAGCATCCAAGGAAGCAAGAATGTTGTTGGTTAAAATACTTAAAGTGCTGAAGGAAAAAACTGCCAATAATTTGGTATCCAGCAAGACTCTCTTTCAAAAACTAGGGAGACCTCTTGACCTAAATGGGATAGCTAGTAGGGTCTACACACCTAAACAAGCAGGAAGCATCTACAGAAGACTGACCCTCATCCCTAAACAGGGACTCACTCCCTAAAGATCAAGGGTCCCCAGAACTCTCTGAGGGGGAAGCTGAGGCAGGCTAGATAGTGCAGGGAACTGAGAGCCAGAATTATCAAATTCCTAAAACAAAATGTAGGGAAGTATCTTCAAGACCTTGTGTATAGCAATGGTTTCTTAGACTTTACACCCAAAGCACAAGCAACAAAAGAAAAAATAGACAAATGGGACCTCATCATAATTAAAATGCCTCAAATGACTTTATCATGAAAGTAAAATAACAATCTACATGATGGAGAAAATATTTGGAAATCACATATCTTATAAAGGTTTATTATTGGGAATATATCAATAAATCCTTCAACTTGACAACAAAAAGACAAACAATCCAATTACAACATGGGCAAAAGAATTGAACATACATGTTTCCAAAGAAGTTGTACAAATGGCCAGCAAGTATATAAAAAGATGCTTAACATCATTAGCCATCAGGGAAATACCAATCAAATCCACAATGAGAGGCAATATCACACCAATTAGAAAGGCTGCTATTTAAAAAATGAAAAATGACAAGGGTTGAAGAGGATGAGAGAAATAGGAATGTTCATTCATTACTGCTGGCAGTGTAAAATGGTGCAGCCACTGGAAAAAGTTTGGTGGTTCCTCAGAAACTAGGCATAGAACTACCATATGACCCTGAAATCCCACTATGAAAGAATTGAAAGAAGGGACTTGAACAGATTTTTGCACAACAGTGTTCATAAAAAATGACATTATTCACAAAAGCCAAAAGATAGAAGCAACTCAATTGTCCATCAGTCAATGTATGGATAAATAAAATGTGGTATATACATATATATATATATATATATATATATATATATATATATACAATGAAATATTAGCCATAACAAGGCTGGCAGTCCTGATGCATGTGACAACACAGATGAACTTTGAAGACATCATGTTGAGTGAAATAAACCAAACACAAAAGGACAACTGTTGTATGATCTCACTGATTCAAAATAATTAGAATAAGCAAATTCATAGAGTCAGAATCTAGAATATATATACCTGCAGGTGGAGTGGGGAGTAAGAATTGGAGGTTAAGGCTTACAGGGTACCTACAGGAATGATTTAAATGTTTGGGTAATGGATGATGGTGATGGAATGCAATTAATGGCATTGAAGTAATCATACTAATCTTAGTATGATTAAAAGAAGGAAATGTTAGATTGTATATACAATAATAGACTAAAATTGTTTAAATCCATGGAACTATACTACACAAACAGTGAACCCTAAATTAAGCCAAGGATCTAAAATAATGATATAATCTGTAAAATGTACTATCATTAATTCCACACCGATGGAAGGTATGGGTTGTGAGGTGGTATGAGGATCCTTTATTTCCTGTGTGATTGTTCTGTAAGCCCACAACTTCTTGAATAATGGGGGGAAAAACAAATAAATTAAGAAGTATGTACTTAAGGATATTTTGTTTACCCAGACTAATGTAGTGTGCAAAAAAATCAAAGCCACGTATAAGGCTTGTAAGTCTATTAAAATATAATGCAAGTATTTCTGAATATTTTAAGATGAGATAAGGCAAGGAACAAAGAATTAGTTAATGTGGTTGTTGTATATTGAAAAAAATATCTGTTCTCATTTAAAAATTATTTATTTCATTTCATAGGTGTAAAGGTTCAGCTACCCTAATAGTCCATTAGTCCATGACTTTCCATGGAAGGACAGCATTCATCATAGCAGCACCTATAGCTAGGAATATTAAACATCAATACTTTCTCAACAAATGGATTTCCTGTGCTTCAAAATCACTTCAGACATTTTTTTTCCAAGCTCTGAATGTAAACCTGTATAAATTAAAACCTCTCTAGATGAATGACCAGCTAATTCCTTGGTGAATAAGGAAATGACTGAGTTCCTTTATTATTTAAAGGGAGGAACAATTTCTTTATATTGCAATTATAGTTTATCTGTCATTAAATAAGCCTGATTTCTCAAGGAAAAATATATGTGACAATGATCCTAAATACAATGCTTCATATAAATTAAATTACATACAATTATAACTTATTAAGCAAATAATATCTATTTTGACAATGGTCATGTTTATTCTAGCTGTTCCCTGCACTCAATATACTGAACATGGAGTTTACTAACTGTTTTTCATGGAGAAGCCAAATTAAAAATTATTTTTTATTTTTTCAAGTGTCATTTTTGCTGCAAACGGCTTGGTTCAAGCAGTATGTTCTGCTTGAACCCTTTCTAAGTCATTACGTTTTTATGTTGTAGATTATAAAGCCAGACAAGTTTTTTTCAAGATTTTATCAAAAATTTTATCTAAACTATATTCTACCTTAGTTTTGTCTGTTTTTCTGCCACTTTTTAAAAGAGAAGTTGTGAGTTTACAAAACAACCCTGCATAAAATCAGGATTTCCATACACTACCCCACCACTGACAGCCTTGCACTGATGTGGAACACTTGTTACTATTAATGATAGCATTTTAAAAATATTTTTTAACAATAGTTATCTTAGTTAAAATTTATCAGAGATTATTAAAATAGTTCTATCATCCATTATTTACATTATTTGTATTTTCCCATATAACTCTCTATTATTACCAGCTTGTATTTGTATTTTAGATTATTTATAACCCATGAAAAAATAATCTTATATTGTACTATTAACTACAGTCCATTGTCAGCAATGGGGCCCACTGTGCTGTGTTTATCTTTTAATTTTTATTCTAGTAATATATACATCCTAAAGTTCCCTATTTTAATCATATTCATGTTTATAGTTCAGTATTGTATATTGCACTCTTAATAAAGTACTACCATCACCACCATCCATTTCCAAACCTTTACCATCAGCCTAGACAAAAATTCTGTAATCATCAACTCCCCATTTTCTAACTCCAATTTATCTCTTGGTAACTTATATTCTAGGTTTAATCTTTATGAGCTAGTTTATTAAAATTTGTTCATAACAGTGGGATCATTGAATATCTGTCCTTTTATGTCTTGCTTATTTCACTCAACATACTTTCCTAAAGGTATGTCACATGCATCCGGACTTCATTTCTTCTTACAGCTTTTACTTAACTATTTATCAGTTGATGGGCATTTGGGTTGCTTCCACCTTTTGGCAATTATAAATAATGCAGTATTAATATTGATGTGCAAAGGTCTGTTCAAGTACCTCCTTACAGTTCTTGTGGGTATATGTCCAGTAGTAAGATTGCTGTATCATATGGCAATTCTATACTTAGCTTCCTGAGGAACAGCCAAACTGTTTTCCAGTGAGTGCACCATTTTGCATCCCACCAGTAATGAATGAGTGTTTCTATTTGTCCATATCCTCTCCAACACTTGGAGTTTTCAGTTTTCCTTTTAGTGGCAATTTCTTATTGTGGTTTTGACTTACATTTTCTAATATCTAGTAATGTTGAGCATCTGTTCATGTACTATTTAGCCATTTGTATTTCCTCTTTTGAAAAATGCCTATTCAAGTATTTTTCCCCTTTTTTTACTAGGGTTATTTATCTTTTTATTGTTGAATTGTAGGATTTCTTTATATAATCTGGACATATAAGCTGTTATTGGATATGTGGTTTCCAAACATTTTTTCCAATTGAGTAGGTTGCCTTTACACTTTCTTGACAAAGTCCTTTGAATGCAAAAGTTTTTTATTTTGAGGAGATTTCATTGATCTATTTTGTCTTTCATTGTTTGGGCTTTGAGTATAAAATCTAAGAAACCAGGCTTACCACGTGATATTGAAGATGCTTTGCTACATTTTCTTCTCACGTTCATGTTCCTGGTTCTTATATTTCGAGTGTTGGTCCATTTTGAGTTAATTTTGGTATAGGTATGTGACGAGGGGTGGTCCTCTTTATTTTGCATGTGGAGATCTAGTTTTTCTAGTACCATTTGTTGAAGAGGTTATTTTATCCCCAGGCAACTGGACTTGACAGCCTAGTCAAATACCAATTGACCACTGATGTGCGGATACATTTCTGAACTTTCAATTTGATTACATTGGCCAACATATCTATCTTATGCCAGTACCATGCTGTTTTGAAAATTGTAGCTTGGTAATGTTTTAATTTTTTTTTATTGTAAAATTTAACATATATACAAAGCAAAGAAAGAAAAAAGCAATGATTCTGAAAGCACACTTCAATAATGAGTTCCAGAACAGATGCCAGAGTTTGTCATGAGCTACCATTCCATCATCTCAGATTTTTCTTTCTAGCTGCTCCAAAACCCTGGAGGCTAGAAGGAATATTAATATAGTGATTCAGCAGTTTGCTTGTTAAATCCCATTTTCTATGTTACACCTCCTTCTTCTCCTTTAATCCTTTTCCCAATCTTAGGGATCTTTGGGAAATGCCTGTTTTAGCTTTTTCATGTTGAGAAGGGGCATCCACACTAAAGGATTGGAGGTGAAGTCATCCAACTTTGTTCTTCATTTTTGAGGGTTTTTTTTTTTTTTTTTTTTTTGCTATTCAGAGCCCATTATCCTTCCAAATAAATTTTATAATTGACTTTTCCATTTCTGCAAGGTAAGCTATTGGAATTTTGATGGGGATTGTATCGAACCTGTAAATCAATTTGGGAGGGATTGATATCTTAAAAATACTTAGTCTTCTCATGCAAGAACATGGAATGTTCTTCTATTTATTTAGGTCTTTGCTGTCTTTTAGCAATGTATTGTAATTTTTGTGTGTGTGTGTGCTAATCTTTAAGTTATTGGTTAAATTTATTCCTAGATATTTGGGTTTTTTTAGTTGTTATTGTAAATGGAATTTTCTTTTGATTTCTTCCTCAGATTATGCCTCACTAATGGTGTAGAAACACTACTGATTTTTGTATGTATATCTTGCATTCCAGCATTTTGTTGAACGTGTTTAGCTTTGTTGTAAATTTTTTGGGAATTTCAAAATATAGGATCATGTCATCTGCAAACAGTGGAAATTTTACTCCTTCTTTTCCAAACTGGATGATTTTCATTTCTTTTTCTTGCTTCGCTGTTCTAGGTAGATCTTCTAGTACAATGCTGAATAACAGTGGTGGGAGTGGGCACCCTTGTCTTGTTCCAGATCTTAAAGGAAAAGCTTTCAGACTTCAACCATTGAATACAATGTTATCTGGGGAGGTTTAATATATGGCTTTTTTCATATTGAGGAAATTTCCTTCTATTGCTATTTTTAAAACTGTTTTTATCAAGAAAGGATGATGAATTTTGTCAAATGCCTTTTCTGTGTAATGGAAATGATCACATGTTTTTTCCCCTAGATTTGTTAATGTGGTTTATTACATTAATTGATCTTCTTCTGTTGAGAAGAAGAATACCTGGAATGAAACTAACTTTATCATTGTGTATAAATAATTTATATGCTGTTGAGTTCAGTTTGCAAGTATTATGTTGAGGATTTTTGCATCTATCTTCATTAGAAAAATTATTCTGTAATTTTCTTGTAGGATTTTATCTGGCTTTGATATTAAGGTCATGATGGCCTCGTAGAATGAGTTAGCTTGTGTTCCTGTCTCTTGAACTTTTTGGAAGAATTTCTGCAGGATTTGTATTAATTCTTCTTGGAATGATTGGTAAAATTCACCAGTGAAGCCATTTGGTACTGGCCTTTTCTTTTTTGGAACGTTTTTGATGATGGATTCAACCTCTTTATTTGCAATTGGACTGTTGAGGTCCTCTGTTTCTTCTAGAATCAGTTTAATTTGTTTGCATTTTCTAGGGATTTGTCCATTCATCTAGATTTTCTACTTTGTTGGCACACAGTTGTTCATAGTATTCTCTTATGCTCCTTTTTATTTCCATGGGTTCAGTAGTAGTATCTTCTGTCTCATTTTTTGTTTTACCTATTTGCATCTTCTTTTTCAGTGTAGGTAAGAGATTATCAATTTCATTGATCTTCTCAAAGAACCAACTTTTAGTTCTGTTAATTTTCTCCATTGTGTTTTTTTTCTCATTTTCATTTATTTCCACACTAATCTTTGTTATTTCCTTCCTTATACTTGCTTGGGGGTTAGTTTGCTGTTTGTGTATGTGTCTGTGTGTGTGTGTGTGTGTTTGTTTGTTTTTTCTGGTTTCTTCCAAGACTGTAGTTATGTCTTTGATTTTAGCTCCTCTTTTTTTACATGGGCAGGCACCGGGAACCAAACCCAGGTCTCTGGCAAGGCGGGTAAGAACTCTACCACTGAGCCACCATTGCCTGCCCTCCTCTTTTTTACTGTAGGTATTTAGGTATATAAATTTCTCTCTCAACAATGCCTTTGCTGCATCCCTTAAGTTTTGATATATTGTGCTCTCATTTTCATTTGTCTAGAGATTTTTACTGATTTCTCTTGCAATTTCTTCTTTGACATACTGATTGTTTAAGAATGTGTTGTTTAGCCTCCATGTATTTGTGAGTCTTTTCAGTTCTCTCCTATTATTGATTTCCAGCATCATTCCATTATAATTAGAGAAAGTGCTTTGTATAATTTCAATCTTTTAAAATTTATTGAGACCTGTTTTGTGATCCAACATGTGATCTACTCTGGAGACTATTCCAGGAACACTAAAGAAGTATATATGTCCTGCTCTTTTAGTGTGCAATTTTCTGTATATGTCTGTTAGTTTTAGTTAATTTATCACATTATTCTCTGTTCCCTTATTGATCCCCTGTCTAGCTATCCTATCTATTGATGAGAGTAGTGTATTTGAAGTCTCCAACTATTATTGTAGGGACAATGATTTCTCACTTCAGTTTTTCTAGTATTTTCTCATGTGTTTTGGGGCATCCTGTTAAGTGCATAAATTTTTATGATATTTCTTCTTGGTGGATGTTTTAGTTTGTTAAAGCTGCCAGAATGCAATATATCAAAAATGGAATAGCTTTTATGAAGGGAATTATTACATTACAAGTTATAATTCTAAGACCTAAAATCATGTCCAAACTAAGGCATCCAGGCAAAGATACCCCAACTCAAGAAAGGGCCAATGACATTCAAAGTTTCTTCGTCAACTGGGAAGACACATGGTGACGTCTGCTAGCTTTCTCTCCTGGCTTCTCATTTCAACAGGCTTCCCTGTTGTTTTCCTTCTGCATCTCCAAAGCTCTGGGTCTCATGTTGGCTCTGTCAGCTCTGTTGCTTCTTTCAAAATGGTCCCCTCTTAAAAGACTACAGTAGGCAACCCCACATTAAATGGGTGGAAACACATCTCCATGGAAACCACCTAATTAAAAGGTCCCACCCACAACTGCGGGGGGTGGGTCACATCTCCATGGAAACAGCAGTCAAAAAGGCCCCACTCAGCACTATTGAATCAGGATTAAAGAACATAGCTTTTCTGGGGTACACTACAGTTTCAAACTGGCACATTGGATCCCCCCTTTTATTAATATATAATGTCTTTCTTTGTTTCATAAAAGTTTTGCATAAAATTCTATTTTGTTCAGTATTTGTGGACAAAAAATAGCTACTCTAGCTCTTTTCTGGTCACCATTTACATGGAGTATCTTTTTCCAAACTTTTACTTTCAAGCTATTTGTCTCTTTGGGTCTACATTGAGTCTCTTGTAAGCAGTGTACAGTTGGATCATGCATTTTTATCTATTCTGCCAATCTTTGTCTTTTGATTGGGAGTTTAATCCATCAACATTCAATGTTATTATTGTAAAACCGTACTTACTTCAATCATTTTATCCTTTGGTTTTAATATGTAATATCCTTTTTTTTTTGTCTCTGTTTGTACTCTTTCAGCTACCCTTACTGATAAGCTTCATATACACTCTCCTTTGAGCCTCTTCCAACCTCTCCTTTCAGAACTTCCTTTACTATTTCTTGTGCGCAGGCTTCTTGTTGTCAAACTCTCTCAGTTTCTGTTTGTTTGTGAATATTTAAAAACCTCCCTCAATATTTTTTTTTTTTGAGGGGAGAAGAAAAGAATTTATTCATGATCTTGTAACAATAGGCACCCAGCTAAGAAATGATGGCTTGCACACTGAGCAAGCAGCCGTATTTATTCCCTAAGCCTAGCACACGGTCCCTCTCCTGTTTCTCCACTGATTGGACACTCCAGAGATTACAGCCTATCCAGACAGTCTAACTAATTCAAATTTCCCACTGCAGGTTACCACTTTTGATTATGCTTTACATTCCAGTAACCTTGGTCATTAATTATTTAAACTTGTTTCTACCTATTTGGCACCAAATCTAGGCTTGCATCAGAGGTTCTCTCCTTTCCCTACCTGCAAGGCTGGTTTGAGCTGCCTGCAGCCCTCTCCTGCACCATCTTGTGTGAAAGCTAACTTAATTTTAGTCTTACAAATCCCCCCTTTTTCTTTTTGAACTCTTTTAGTTTTCACATCTTAGTCTTTCTTCAAATTTCATAAGAGCCTTTTCATTCTCTTCATCATGGGGATCTTTCTCTTTAAGGGAGACAAATTGTTTTGCTGGTACTAAACAGGCATTTGCTTGATTAAGGCAGCCTCAATGAGTCTCTGAGTTAACCCTCAGGCACATGGGAAAATGCAACACCCAAGTGCTGTGGGTACACCAGTTACGATGATTAAAGAAGTTAACATAGAGAGTGCCACCCCTTTTCATTTCCCAAATCAGCTTTCTAACCATTCTGTGAGGGAGCCATCAATGCCTCAATTTTCCACCAATTCTTTAGCTAAGGCCATTAGGCCATGCAAAACTTTGGTGACAGTTCCATCTGGGTCTGTATTATTGGGGATAAATGTACAACTACCCATGACCATAAACCAAACATCTCCCCTTTCAGCTAGCATCATGTCTGGGGTCATCTTATTTTTCCATGTCATTTGGCTAGTAGCATTCAACTGTTCTGCTATTTCTTTAGTTGCATCTTTTGTGTAATTGATAAGTCTTTGCTGATTACTCCAATGAACATTTTTGTTGATGGTGATCCACCAGAATAAGGATGATTCAAATCCTGCAGCTACTTGATTCCTAGCCTTAAACACATTCAGGATTCCCCTTGGCACCCCTATACTTTCTAAATAAACTTGACCATAGAAAGAACCAAGTAAGCTTCTTTTCTTTCTTTTTTTGGGGTTAGAACTTCCTCCTCCTTTTGAAATGCCAAGGTGAATGGGCTAGCCAACTGAACCAGAGCACAAGTTCCCTTCCACTTCTTAGGTAATACTGGTCAGAGGATGCCCTTTCCACAATACCACCAAAGGTCTGCTCAGAGTGTGGTTAAACTGGAGAAATTGTAATACTATCCTCAGTCACATCCCATGCTTGGGTCCATGAGTGCATGGTCCCAAGGTCCTGGAGCCCTTCTCCCCATCTAGAGAGACAGATGAAGTGGTTTCCTGGACCTACGTGTGAAACTGGGATGGCCTTGACTTTTCTCCCCCTGACTGGAGGAAAAAGAGAGGACAATGTACTACAATTTTCACCAGGACTAGTATACTGAAAGGAGTACCATGCATTTGAACTCCTTTTCATAAAACCGCCCTCATTTTTGTAGGGCAATTTTGCTGGATAAGGCATTCCTAGCTGGCTGTTTTTCTCTTTCAGTACCTTAACTATATCATATCCCTGCCTTCTTGCCTCTATGGTTACTGATGAGAATTGGTACTTAATTTTAACATGATTCCCTTGTAAATGACAAATTGCTTTTCTCTTGATGTTTTCATAATTCTTCCTTTATCTTTGGCATTTGACATATTGATTAGTAACTGTCATGGAGTAGGTCTATTAGAACTCGTTCTGTTTGGATTATGTTGCACTGCTTGGACATTTATATTTACATCTTTCATAAGAGTTGGGAAATTCTCAGCCATTATTTTCTCAAATATTCTTTCTGCCTCCATTTCCCTTTCTCCTCCTGGGACACCATGATTAATGTATGTGCATTTCATGTGGCCATTCAAATCCCTGAAATGGTGTTCATTTTTTTTCATTCTTTTTTCTATCTGTTCTTTCTGTAAGACGGTGATTATCCTTTCATCTAGGTCACTGTTTCTTCTGCCTGACCAAATATGCTCATATATTTGTACTGTTTTTTAATCTCTTCTATTAGGTTTTCATTCCCTTAATTTCTGTTAGTTTTTTATACATTCAGATTCTTCTTTATACCATGAGTGACTTCTTATTATTCTCTTTCTCATTAGCCATATTTTCCTTTATCTCCTTGAATTGGTGGAGATTTATTTTAACATTTTTTATTGGTTCTTCCAAATTCTGTGTCTCTTCTAAGGTTTTAATTTCCTTCTTTTACTGGGCCATATCGTCCTGTTTCTTAGTGTGGCTTGTAATATTTCTGTTGATGCCTAGTCATCTGATTTCCTTGATGAGTTTGTTTTGAAGGTCAGCTTCTCTCTCTTGTCTAGTGTTTTATGGTTGACTGGCTCTGTGTTAAGTCTCTTCACTGAACCTTAGTTCAAATTATTCTGGACCTTTGGAATTGCCCATGATTAGCTGAACAGAATTTTCTGCTCTTTTCCATCTGATTCTTGCCAGGATATGCAGTACAATTTTTATAATTTCACTCTTTGTGCAATTTCTTCATCATAAGGAGAGTGCTTCCTTTCCTCTGTCCCTTCTCTGGAAATCTTGATATTTTCAGTATATTTTTGTTTTGTCTCTATGATTTTTTTTTTTTTTTTTTTTTTTTTTTTTTTTTTTTTTTTTTTTTTTTTTTTTTTTTTTTTTTTTTTTTTTTTTTTTTTACCCTGCATTTGTTGCTTCTAGCTGCTTTTGCCTGGTGGGCAAACTCTGTGAAGAATGCCACCCCGGAGAGAATTTTCCCAAGTCAGTATTTTCTAGCCAAAACAGGGCTAGTGTCCCATGAAGGGGGCTCAGAAGTCCTTGGAAGAAGGTATGGAAAGATGCCAAAAATTATTTTTGCTGCTTCTCTGAAGGAATGCTTTTCTAGCCTACCCATCAAATGACACCTCCAGTAAACCATTCTCCACAGCCCTAAGGAGGCACTATGTCTTTAAACATCCACTGCTCTTCCCCTATCAAGGGCAGGTTTGTTACAATGGCTGCAGCTTGCAGCTGGGATTGGTTGGCACTGTATCTCAGAGCCAGGATGCAGTGATCTGAATTTGCTAATCAAAAGCCATTTTAAGTCCTTGGCCATAGTCACCCCTTTTCTTGTGGAAGAAGTTTTTTTAATGCCCATTTTTGTCACCAGAAGCTATCCAAGGGCTAGGCCTCAAAACAGTCTGCAGAGAAAGTAGGAGATGGTTACCAGCAGCCACCATAGAAAGCAAGATATTCACAGTTCTTCACTTTAATTTCTCATCCTCTTCCATTTACTATTCTGTCAATGCTGTACAGTATTCTTCTGGCTCCTAGAGCCCTAGAACAGTTTTGGTCAGAGGGTTCCTGCCTGTTTCCTTGTTGTTTTAGAGGAAGGAATGAGTCCTGGAGTTCCTTACTCTGATATCTTTTACAGAATTCCTCTCAAAGCTTAGAACTTTTATGAGGCAATATATTTAACTCTTTCTCATGGGCTTTTAAACTGATGTTTAACTTTTTCTAAAAGTAATTTTGGATTCTTTACAAATTGTTTTCCATGTCTGGACAGTTCATTTTGCTAGATTAATATATATGTAGTGAGAATGTGTTGTCTTATGTGATTTTGGTAATGGTTTCAATTTAAATCAATGAATCCACAATTTTTGAAGGAAAACCTGCAAATAAGTCTCCTTTTAACATGTCTTCAGTATATTACTATACAAAATTGGCTTGTTCTCTAACTTTAAAAATGTACATGCTTTATTTCACCACATAAATAATTTTATTTTCCAAAATATGCCTTAGTAAATATTTTTAATTTTAATTAGTTCTTCAAATAGTGATTCCTTTAAAGCTCAATGATTGATTTAGAGAGGGGTTTCTCCAAAGATCAAATATTTAATTTTTTCATTAATTTTGTGAATTTCAAGTTGCTAAATGAAGGATCAAGATAATCTAATATTGAAATTATTTGCAAATAATTGAAAATTTAATATATTTTATATTAAGAATTTTCATAGTCAAGGATTACAGCTTATATTCAGTATGAAACAAATTAGATTACTACTTATTTACTTAGCTTGTTATTGAGTAATAGGACATATGGCATTCTTTGCACCCACCCTGCCCCAACTGCCACCACAATAAAATGAGAATTTATCTTTCACTGCAGATCTATGGGAAGTTAATGCATCTGAAAATGAGGTGATGGAATAGGAGAATGCTGAAGATTTATTCTGCACTGTGTGGTCAACTTATGTGTGGTTGGAAACATTTGTAGAGTATTATACAGACTAATTTTTCTACTTGAAAATGTCTATATTTATTTTTTTTAAATCAATCTAACTTCTAATCTAGTTAATCTTTTTAAATTAACAGTTTAGTTGGCACATTTTCAATTTTTAAAAGGTTGTTCTGGGGAAAAGTTTTTTTTTAATTTTTAAAAGTTATTCTGGAGTCTTTTCAGCTGGATATATTCTAATTTATTCCCAAACCAAAAAAAATATGCATAGGGTATTACCTAATGCCATTTTGATGTTGGTATTTTATCAATTTTTAAAAAAAATCTATAATAATTAGCTTTTAACTTGGTTTCTTCTTATATGGCTATGACTTAACAGACCTTATACTATTTCTGATGGTATTTCTAACTCATGAATGATATGATGATTCTCTTTTCCATCTCACACATGCACACACACACACACACACACACACACACACATGTCCTGGGCATCTTTAAGTCATAAACATCATATCTGTTATTGCTAATATTGTTTCAACGTCCAAAATTTAAATTAGAGTTTTACTTTCATACTTAATATGAAAGTCTTAATTAATACTTGTTTTGTGTCATATTTCTCTAGAAAATTTATAGGCATACTAATTTAAAAATTGGCTAGAATGAAATATGTGTGAAATATAGCTAAATGAATTTCCTCTCTTGAAATATGTTCTTGCTTAAAACTAAGGTGGCTCAACACACTCATTAAATGGCTAAAAAGACAATACTAAGTGTTGTTGCAGATGTGGACCAACTGGAAATCTCTTACCTTTCTGGTTGGAATATAAAATGGTACAATCACTTTGGAAATAATTTGGTATTTTCTTATAAAGTGAAACATACATCAGCCATACAATCTAGCAGTTTTACTGTTGGATATTCACCCAAAAGAAATGAAAACATTTGCGTACACAAACATTTTACAAAGAAGTTCCCAACAACTGTATAAATAATGGCCCAATGGAAAACAACCAAATGTCCATTAACTGGTGAATGGATGAACAAATTGTGCTAAGTCTGTACAATAGAATTCTAGTCAGCGACAAAACTAGAATGAACTTCTGAGACATGCAACAGATCTCAAAACATTATATGCTAAATGAAAGAAGCTGGGCAAAAATACTACATTCTCTAGGATAACAGTTGCATATAATTCCAGAAAATATAAATTTTAATGACAGAAAAAAGATCAATAAATGTTTACACTGTAGAAACAGGAGCGTGCATGGGGACCTCTTTGGGATGAAGTAATTGTTCTATCTCTTGATTGTGGGTAGTAAGTAACATGACAATATAAAATTTTCAAAACTTCTAAAACTTTATGCTTATAATTTTTCAGTTTTACTGTATATAAATTATACTTCAAAAAAGGTTGGGGAGGAAGGAGGGATAAATTATACAATGCTGCTGTAGATTATAAGTACAATGGATTTACAGGTCTCAGTACTGGTCTCAGGAATGGTGATTACTTGATACATGAAGTCTTCTTAAAAATGTTTTATTTTACTTATTATTCATTAAGACTATTGTCTCATGGATTGCAAATTGTAAAGGTTAATTACAGCAGACCTGAGATTGGCCTAAGTTGTTTGCTAAAATACTTGCATGACATTGACTCCTAGGAAAGGCATGAAATTACTGTTCAATAGTGTTGTCTTTTAACCATGGGTATGGGGAATTTTGGGTGGTTTGTACTATTGTTTCAAAAAAACAACCATGACTATCAGTATTTTAATAGATTTACTTCTTCCAAGTCTTCTTTGAATTTTGAGAAAAATGCAACTTTACCCTCAATGTAATGATTAGCATTTGCTTCTTTAAATGCTGTCAGAGTGCTCACCATAAGGACCACAGACTCTTCAAAATAACTTGCACACTGAGGCTTAGGTTTTAGTTTTTACTCCAGTTTCATATCAACCACCCTTTTATAAATGTGTAAGGATAAGGGTTATCCTACAGCTCTACACTTATTTTGGGGGATTCCTGGAAGTCTGGTACTGATAAATGGCAAGGAAAATAATGAGCTATTCTACTAAATGATTTACAATGTGCTATTTAAAATTTAGAACTCACTTGGAGTTCCATGGTACTAAGCTGTCTCTTTTTTTAAGTATGAATTGATGATTTGTTCCTTGCTTAATGGATACAAAACCTGGCTTTATCAAATGACCAGTGGAGTATAAAGACACCTCAATATACTTATAAATGGGCTTCCCTGGAACTGAAATGTATGGCACATATCTCAGTGATTCATAATCCAAATCAAAGCATACCCTATGTGATGGGAAAAACTAGGGAATAGTGCTTGGAAATTTTGGAACTTATTTAAAACTGTCTGTTTCCTTTCTCCTATTGTCCATATCCTTTACCTTTATTAAAGTATTGCACAAGTTTAGTTTTATAAGCTCAGTTATCTGGCACTGCAATGAGTATTCACATGCAGAATTTTTCTTCACTTCCTTATTTTTCATATCCACTTAATTTTCTTGTTTTTAAATCCTCAATAGTACTCATTCAACCAGTTTCACACTATTGACATTAGTATTGATTCAGAAAGTGTATAGAATACTGCAGAGTTCAAGGGACCTGGAAGCACAGGAATATAACATGATCTTGTGTAAGCCATTGACTATTATTTTTAACCTGATGAACAAATGCCATTAAAGATGTTATGCTGGATATGAGGTCACTTCAAGCTCCCATTGCTTTAAAATTGCAAGAAAAAAATGGCAGAATATAAAATAAGGTCTCATATACTATCTTCCTGTAGATAAAATATAATAATTTAAAATTAAGAACCACACTTTGGAGTTTAGCTTACAAACATGGGGGAAAAGCACAGACATATTAATTGAATGAATGATCTTAAGAGGTTAATCCAATAATCTATATGTATTAGTCAGGGATCTCTAGGGAAACAGAACCAGCAGGAAATGTTTACAAATATGAGATTTATAAAGGTGTCTCATGCAACTGTGAAAATGGAAGAGTCCAAAATTCATAGGGCAGGCTATGAAGCTGGTAGCACAGATGAAGGGTCTGGACAAACTCCATCAGAGAGGCTTGCTTTCTGAAGAAGCAGTGAAAAGGTCTCTCTTTTTCCCCAAAAGGCTTTATCAGATCGAATTACTTTATCTGTGGAAGACATGTACAGTTGATTGTAGATGTAATCAGCCACAGAGGCAATCACCTGACTGGTGAGTTGATATACCAGCTTTCTGGTTTATCAACCAGACAGGGATTATCCTGGCAATGGTCAGGCCACTGAGCAACATTAGCCAATGCCCAAGTTGACACCAGAACCTAACCATCACAGTCCACCCCTTGTCAACTTGGCAGGTGCACACATCATATTGAAACATGCTTAATTTCCAAATAGAACACAGTAACAGAAATGTTTTACCTAACAATACTCAACTGCCCTGCATACAACCAGAAAAGCACTACATCTCTCTAGAATAGGGTGCAAATACTTAGGTAACTTAAACTTCATATCCTATGACTTATGTACTATAAAATGAACCATAAAACTTATATCATACAATAAGAGGAAAACAAGATATTTGATTATGTACAAGTGCGTACATATTCATAACAAAACAAGGAGGAAATATCCATACAATCACAGTCCCCGTTTCTGCAACTGGTCACCTCATCATAGTTCATATTTATCACTTCCTTATTCTACTGCCCATTTCATTTCCCTTTACCCTCAGCAAGCACTTTAACTTGCTGTGGTTCTTTGCCAGGTGGGGTGACCCAACCCTTCATTCCTGAAGTTTCTGGGCCATTGATAGGCCTGCCTGGATTGAGTTGTTGCAGTTTTCCATTGAGTTTAATCACAGGTCATGGTAATACTCAGAGATACCCTAAAGTATCTCCTGTATTTAAGGAAAGCTCTTTCTTACTGCATTGTGTAGTTGCAGTCTTACCTCCCCTTGATAATCAGGACCACTCACCCCAGTCAGAACATTAATCTCCTTTTATGCCTGAAGATTCAGTGACATGAGAAGCCCAAAGTGGCTATGTGGCAGTCTTAACATCCAGTTCAGTGAAATCATGGTTGTGTTTCCTGGTAGGAGCATTTCTCCTTTTGGGAATAAGGCCTGTAGACCAGCATAGCTTAAGGTTTCAGGAACAAGAAGCAAAGATTTTCCTAGTGGATGATTAGGGGTGATAATGAGTGGTACTACTCCCATTTCCACCACTTGATTCCTGGATTCAGGAATCCATGCTATAAGAGAAACAATACCATAGAGTGTATGCTGATTCAGAGCATACACAGCATCCTGAAGAAGATACCCCAGCCCTGCAAGGTGTTGCCACCTAGTTGGCACCATAATTGGGTTTCCAAATGGCCATTCCACCATTCTATCAACCCAGATGCTTCTGGATGATGGGAAATATGGTAAAACCAGAAAGTTGCATGAGCATGTGCCCATTTCCACACTTCATTTGTTGTGAAATAGGTTCCTTGATCAGAAGCAAAACTGTGTGGAATGCCATGATGATGATGGACAGGCATTCCAAAAGTCCATGGATGGTAATATTTGTAAAGGCATTATATGCAGGAAAAGCAAACCCATATCTGGAGTATATGTTTATTCTAGTTGGAACAGATTGCTGCCCCTTCCGTGATTGAAGTTGTCCAATATAATCAACTTGCCATGATGTAGCAGGCTAATCACCTTGGGGAATGGTGTCATATCAGGGACTGAGTGTGGGTTTCTGCTGCTTGCAGAGTGGACATTAAGCAGTGACCATAGCCAGGCCATAGCCTCACTACCACCTTGGGGAGTAGAAGTCTATGTTGCTGAACCCATGAATAACCTCAATTCTTAACACCATCCCCACTTTGTTCATGAACCCATTGGGCAATGGCAGGAGTGGCTGAAGAAAGAGGATGGCTTGTACCCACAAGACAGAGTCATCTTATTCACTTGATTATTAAAACCTTCCTCTAATGAAGACATCATCTGGTAAGCATTCACATGAGACACAAATATCTTAATGTTCTTTGCCCACCATATATCCCTTCCCCAGGCCTCTTTGTCATCAATTTTCCAATCATGCTCCTTCCAAGTCCTTTACATCCAGCAAAATCATTTTCAACAGCCCATGAATGAGTACACAAACTCACCTCTTGCCAGTTCTCCTTCTAAGGAAAATGAACAACTAGGTGCACTGCACAAAGTTCCACCCACTTTGAGCAGTGGAGAGGATTTCCTTTCACCACTGTCCTTTAAAGACATCCCAGAAAGGGGTTGCAGTGCTGCAGCTGTCCTCTTCTGGGTGGTCCCTGCATGTCAGGCAGAACCATCTGTAAACCAAACCTTAGTTTTCCCTTCCTCAGTCAACTGACTGTAAGGAACTCCCAAAGGAACCATAGCTCTGTTCTGGGAAAGAGAAGGGAATGTGGCAAGAGTGGCAAATATCCATGGATATTTGGGCCAGTTCCTCATGTAACTTACTTGTGCCTTCAAGACCGCTCAAGCTCTATCTCTGATATACCATGTCCATTTTATGTTGGAGTACTGCTGTGTACGCTAGCTTTATGACTCAATGGGTAAGACAACACACATCTCAAGATAGTCCACTCAGGTCTCATGGTTAAGCATTTAGTTTCTATGAAGGTCCAGTAGCAGGCTAAAAGCTGTTTCCCAAAAGGAGAGTAGTTATCTGCAGTATATGGTAAGGCTATGCTCCAAACACAATCTCTGTTGTGATTCACTGATAGGGGCCTGCCAAAGGCCCCAGACAGCATCCCTATTTGCCACTGACACTTCCAGCACCATTAGATTGCTGGATCATATGGCCCAAGTTGTAGAGCAGATTGCACAACATCCTGGACTTCTGGCAGAGCCTCCTGTTATTCCAGTCACCATTTTAGAGCTTTTCTGGTCACTCAGTAGATGGGCCTGAATAGTACACCAAAATGAGGAACATGTTTTCTCCAAAATCCAAAGAGGTCAGCTGACATCGTGCTCTTTTTTGGTCAAAAGAGGGCCAGATGCATCAAGTTATCCTTCACTTTAGAAAGGATATCTTGACATATCCCAAATGACTGGGCACTTAGAAATTTCAATGAGGTGGAAGGCCCCTCTATTTTTGTTGGATTTATCTCCCATCCCTTGACATGTAAATGACCTGCCAATAAGACTAGAGTAGTTGCTTCTTCTTACTAGGTCCAAGCAACATAACATCATCAATGTAATGTATCAGTGTGATATCTTGTAGGAGGGAGAAATGATCAAGGTCTCTGCATGCAAAATTGTGACATAGGGCTGGAGAGGTAATATGTCCCTAAGGTAGGACAGTTAAAGTATATTGTGGGTCTTGCCAGCTGAATGCAAACTGTTTCTGGTGGTCTATACTGACAACTATTGATAAAAAAGCATTTGCCAGATCAATAGCTGCATACCAGGTACCAGGTGATATATTGATTTGCTCAATCAATGATAGCACTTCTGAACAGCAGCTGCTGTTCCATATCATAATGGACTCCACCTGGTTAAGTTTATGATAATCCACTGTCATCTTCCAAGACCCATCTCTTTTTATGCACAAGAGAGTTGAATGTGGATGCAGTGGAAATCATCATGCCTACATCTTTCAAGTCCTTAAGAGGAACATTAATCTCTGCAATCCCTCCAGAAATCTGGCATTGCTTCTGATTCACTATTTTGCTAGATAGGGGGAGGTTCTAGTGACTTCTGCTTGGCCTTTCCTACCATAATAGCCCTGATTCCATGAATCAGAGAACCAATGTGGGGATTCTGCCTGTTGCTGAGTATGTTGATTTCAATTATGCATTCTGAAACTGAGGAAATGGCCAGAGAATGAACACAGGCACCCATTGGTCCCACTATGAGATGGACCTGAGCTAAAACTCCATCAATCACCTGACCTTCATAGGCCCCTACTTTTACTGATGGGTCACAGTGCCATTTTGTGTTTCCTGGACTTCTGAGCCAGTATCTAATAATCCCTGCAACATCTGATCATTTCCTTTTCTGCAATGCACTGTCACCCTGGTAAAAGGTTGTAGCTGTCCTTGAGGAAGACTGGAAGGAAGGTTAACAGTGCACATTTTGGACAATGTAAAAGGATCCTCCCCCAAGGCTACCCACCTCCCCTCTCATTCAAGAGTCTCTGGGTCTATAAACTGTCTCAGATCTGGGAATTGATTAAGAGGCCATGACTCTCTGTGTTTGTAATTCAAATTAGACTTCTGTTTACTTAAACTAGAATTCTTCTACTTATACAACTCAAACAAGAATTTAGTAGACTGCCCATCTATTTTACTTCTAGGTACCCCAAGATCTATTAGCCAACACCACACGTTTCTGTGAATCAGATTATTTTGACTGCTGCTTTGAGTCTGCTGTACATTATGATGGCAATCCCCACCTTGTCTATGGTGATTAACTGTCCCCACATGGTTTCTGCCAACTCAGGATCTGATCATTCCCATTGAGTTTAAGAATTCCAGCTCAGTGAGAGCAGTTCCCACAGTAACAATTGACCTACAGAGAAGGGCGGCTACAGAGTTCTTCAATGATGATGGAGCTAATCTCATGAATTTATTTCTCAAGATTCTGGTGAAAGATGTCCTCTGAACATTCCTTGGGTGTGTGAGCAGGTGTTCCACGATAAATCCACTTTAACATTCCAATCTCTCTAAGTCTCTGGATCCCCTCATCTACATTATTGCAGGACAGTTCTGGCATTTCAACCTCATATATGCCAGCCAGCATTTGATCCATCTTTCAACTCACCATCCAAAGAAGCAGTTAATGCACTTTCTAACTCCCTTGAGCTACAACACTGAATACTGAATCTCTGCTTAGTGGACCTATATCAATAAATTCATCTTGATCCAACTTTATATTCTTTCCACCATTATTCCACTCCATTAATATCCATTCCCACACATTTCCCAATAATTTCTGTCTATATAGATTGGAAAACTCATGCAGTTCTTTTGGAGTATAGCATGCCTCCTTATGGGCCACTCTTTGTATTTCACCATTCAGATCCTGTTGGGCCTGTAGTTATAGGTCTTGGAGAAAAGAGGGGTAGTGGGGGTGGATCATGAAAAGAAATAGAAGTATCTTTCAAGCCAATTACCTAGTGGCATTCCATGGCAGTTTCTTCTGGTGAACCAGGATTAGTGACTCCAGATGAAGGAGGGCTGGCTGTTTCCCCATGGGAGGTGGTTACAAGGTTAGCAGGCACTGAAGGGTTAATCTCTTTAGGTGGGAAGTTGACTTTTCTGGGCACAGAGCAAACCATTTCAGGTCTATTTAGCAAAAGCTCAGCAGATTTCAGGGATTCCTTTGGTCCATTACCATCATTACAAGCCCTATTTCCCATACCGCATTTCATGATGCCATTCTTTTTCAATCAAAGCCCTTGCTTTAACAGCAGACATCCTGCAAGGTTAAGATTTTAGTTTACGTTGTAAAACTCCTTCTCACACAATGAGGCTCTGTGTCTTGTTTACAGAGATCTCAAGTCTGCAACCACAGGAAATAAGATTTTCTTTCAAGGCACACATGAAAACTTTTACATTCATATGGTGCTTAAGGTTCAAATTTTAAGCCTTCAGCTCATCCCTTTTCCTGATCACAGTATCCAGCATATCTGATAAAAACCAACCAACATCATTATATCTCTTAATTCTATAAAACTCCATAAATGTTTCAAAAGTACTCTCACCCAAACCCTTGTCTTATGTAAGCATACAATTCACAGAAACTAATGGTGATATTTTGCATATTTCTCTTGCCAACTCACCCCATGGACTGTCAGTTCCATCTTGATTATTGGAAGCAGAATTTTCAGTGCTTTTGAATCTAATCAGAATAGAAAACCAATTGTAAAAACCCAATTTTAAGATTCTGTTTCACAAAAACCACCCCTGGTACCAATCGTATTAGTCAGGTTTCTTGATAGAAACAGAACCAACAGGAGATATCTGTAAATATGATATTTATAAGGTGCCTCACACAACTGTGGAAATGGAGGAGCCCAAAATCCACAGGGCAAGCTGTGGAACTGGCTGCTCTAATGAAGTTTCTGGATGAACTCCACAGGAGATGCTCACTTGCTGAAGAAGAAGTAAAGAGTATCTCTTCTTCCTTAAAAGTCTCAACTGATTGGATTATTTCATTTGTGGAAAGCATGCCTTTAGTTGATTGCAGATGTAATCAGTCACAGATGCAATCAACTGGCTGATAATTTAATACACCAGCCTTCCAGCTTATCAACCAGCCAGAAAATATCCTTGCAGTAATGGTGAGGCCAGTGCTTGGCTGACCAGACAACAACTGGGCATCATCGCTTGGCCAAGTTGACACCAGAACCTAACCATCACACTATAATAGCCTGCTACAGTTAACTCTGTAATAAAGATATGCTACCACCCTCAGGAGATAAAAAATTTTCGAATTGGAGCCCTTTTTCATTATCCAATGAAATCTAACAAATATCACCTAATATGTTTTTTAGATTGCTTTTAAATTCTTTATTTTTCCATTGTAGTAAAACACCTCATTTTAGTGTTAAATCTTTGTTTACATATAAAAATAACATCAAACAATTTGCATTGAAGTCATATAAACACAGACTCTTTACATTTCTTATGAAGTCTTTGTACACCATTATTTTGACCCACTGAGAACTGATTTTATGGTTTTTGCTTTCAGAGGCAAAATTATTTATTTATCTTTTAATGTTGAATTTCTTGAAGCACATTATAATATTTTAAAAATATTTCCCCTCTTCAGGGAATTCTCAGGTATGTTGGACTACAAAAATCAATCTAGATGACTAAGTTTTATGATATTTTTTCTTGAGAAGACTGAAGAATCTCCTGATTATACCAAGGAAGGAGCTCAAGCAAGAAGCTTTTTGTAAAATGAGTCCAATGATGAAAATATATGACAGAAAGAACAACAGTATGTATATCTGAAAGCTCATAGCTATTGCACTGACAATCTTTCATTTGACATTTTATAACTTAATTTAAATTATTATTTTTGAGCTATTTTCACAACTAACTTTTTCTGATTATTTGTTTTACATCAAAAGCTTGGAATTTGGAGGACTGGACTGTAGCAACAGCTTTTAATTAACTGGTCAAGCTGAAGCTATTATTTCACCTTTTATGTCCGACATTTAAAAACTAGACTGATTTTATATATAGACCTTGTAAATGCCATTATTCAACAATTGCTGACAAATAGCTTCCTTGAGAAAAATTTTCTCCAGATCTTTAGGTACCCAGAGAACACTTTAACAAATATAAAATGTGTTTCACTCTACCACATTTCTAAAATTTTATTGCTTTATTTTTCTTCCTTAGAAATAAGTGTCATAGATGGCAGTGTATAAATAGGGGAAAGATTGAGCACATAATCTCGAACTAGTGAAGGCAGTCAAGTTTTCATTTTTAAAGGAAATTTATTCTATTTAAACATGGACTTTCAAGACATGGGGAATAACATGGAATAATTCATCCTGAAAAATACATATTTGTGTGCATGTACACGTGTGTTGAGTTACTATCAGTTGAACATCTTTTAAGGCTTGTAAAGATGTGATAGCTCTCTTGGTACATCATATGCTTTTTAGGTAGTACCTGGTAGAACATTGCATAACAGTAAATAAAGATTGTGTTTTAAAATACTGCAAATAATTAACTTTCTTTTATAATCTCTTTTAATTTTTCTGATTGAAAAAATTCAAGGAGAGAGTCTCAGATTCATATTGATTCTTCTTAAAGAGCTTTATAAACCCCCATAGTTTAATTTTAAAAGATGAAAACTATGACTACATGACAGCTCTAATTGAACAGTGTGCTAGTCTGAAAGTATTATGTACCCCAGAAAAGCCATGTTTTAATCCTGATCCAATCTTGTAAGAGCAGCCTTTTCTTTTAATCCTGATTCAAAACTGTAGGTGAAAACTTCTGATTAGATGATCTCCAGGGAGATCTGACATGCCCAACTGTGGGTGTGACCTTTTGATAAGATGGAGATGTGACTTCATGCATTCAAGGTGGGTCTTGATTAGTTTCCTGGAATACTTTAAGAAAGGAAGCATTTTAGAAAAAGCAGAGCTGTCACAGATGCTCACATTTGAAGAACAGAGACACAGATATTTGGAGATGCTTGGAGCCCAGTATACATTGCCATGAGATATTAAGCAAGCCAGAATGTAGAGAGAGCCAAGGGAAGCCAAAAGATGAAAACCAGTCCCAGTGAAGCAAAATGAAGAGCAGAGTCTCCTTCTCACAGAAACAGAGGCTGAAAGTAATGGAGTCCAGGAACAAAGGACCAGCAGATGCTAGCCACATTACTTCCCCAGCTGATAGAGCTGTTCTAGACCCATCAGCCTTTCTTGAATTAAGATATATTTTCCTGGATGCCTTAGTTTGGACATTTTCATAGGCTTAATAGTGTAAATTTGTAGCTTATTAATTCCCTTTGAAAAGCCATTCCATTTCTAGTATATTGCAATCTGGCAGCTTACAAACTAGAACAAATAGTATTCCACATTATACAAATTTCTTATAGCCAGATGTACTAGTTCTTCATTTATATTAAGATGAAAGCATCTTTTAAAATGAATATATTTTACTTAAAAACATTAAACATGAGCCAATATAAATCAATCAATAAATCATACCACTATTGTAGTTCATATAATGCATATATCAAGAAGTCAGTAATGTGTGTGCAGCCCTAATTTGATTGCTGTAGCACTGATAGGTTTGTACTAAGCCCAATCAATGTCATAAAACAAAATGAACTACTGAACAGAACTTTCCTGAACAACTAGAAAACTAAAGCTTTTATGTGCTTCACAAAAGAGCTTACAATCAATTACGAAAATTATGCATGCAGATAGCTAGATAAAATAAATACTGAATTACTAAAAATAAGTGATCATACGTGAATAAATCATGTTTCACCATGATTTTCTTAAATTGCTCCTTTAAGGATTAGAAGGATTTATCTTATTTGTGAAGGAATTGGAAGGAACAATCAGTCCAAAGAAGGCATAATAATAGATTCAGGAATCATGTGTAGCCTGTTGTGGCTGAGGCTAGGCATGTGCATTATATAATGTGCAATTAAACCATGAAAATAGCTGAAGATAAGATTATATTTCTAAGGATTTTAGAATTCAATCTCTAATCCAGTTATTCTCAACCCTTTCCACTTACTAGAATCATTTAAGGATACTTTTAAGGGCTGCATCCTGGAACAAATAAACTAAAATCTTGGAATAAATAAACTAGAATTTCTGAAGTAGGGTTCATGCATCACTGTCTTGTTTTAAAAAAAAGCTCCACAGTTAATTTTATAATGCAGCCAGATTAGAAAATCAGTGTTTTAAGCCATAGACTACTATCGCAAGCTTTTCAGAAAGAGTCTACCGTAATAAAAGGTGTTTTTCACAGTAATACTGTTTTTTTTTTTGATATTGAGTTATTGATTTTTCCAAAGTCTAAAAGAATCTTTTTAGAGGTGAGAGGTTGTGGTTTAAGAATAAAACGTGATGGTCCAAGTAAGAGATACTTACCATTTGAATTAGGGTAGTGGGGATAAAACTGTTAAAATGTGATGCAGATTTAGAAATATAAGTTTACCAAGTCAATAGTTAGAATACACTGTACTTGGGCTTGTTTTCTTGTGGAAGTGATACACTTGTGTTCATATCCAACTCTTCCTATCATCACTGACGTGTTGACAAAGCCCTTTTCTGAAAATGAACTACTACTGAAATAGATGTGAAATACAGTCAAAGGATTTACTATCCATTGTGATTTGCTGTTAGATTGTGGACTTAAACAGAAAGAAAGTTCCTGGATTTTTAATCCAGGAATCAAATTTTGTCCTTGACCTTGTTATCTCATTGGTTGAAGCAATGGGTTGTTTTAGATGAAAATGAAATTTTCCCACCTAGCCTTACATATTTTTATGTATTGTCATGTAATATTACACATTTATGTTTTTATTTATTCATTTACTCTGGCATCTCTTTTTACATGAAAAACTGAAAAGACATCTAATATTCAACTGAAGAAGTGTTTAAATTAATATTTCTACCCTTTTGTCATCACTGAGAAATTGATACTTCTTGAAGATTAATAATATAGTAACCAGACATTTCGAGCTGATTTGAATCTGAATCTGAATCTTATAAAAATAGGCCATATGAAGGACATGGAATACTTTAATGAAGGAATCAACATAAGAAATAGTGTGTCAACATTTTATTATGCTATTATATTCTATATTTTATATATGATGAGATTCTCCTGATATAAATGGAAGATAAAAACAAGAGATTGCTTACAAGTAGACACTCTGGCAAATATTTACATGCCCAGCCACTGATACAATATCATTAAAAATAAACTATATGAATTCACTTGTTTGACATAAACAAAACAAAACAAAAAGACTCCAGTTTGAAATAAACCATTTTCCTGACTACTCCACACATTTTAGTAGCACTAAAGAGTATAGATGTTTATCTGAGATGGGTAAATCTGCTCTCCATTCCCTTAACAGAGGAGGAACAGTGTGTGGAAGGTAATAATTTGCAACTCATAGTTGAAACACTGCATTTTATAATGGTATCCTAGTGTAATTTGTTGAATAAAATAAACAATTTAATTTTTTAAATATGGTATGGAGATACATTTAAGCAATTTTTAACATCAAATTTGGCTCGCTAATATATTAAGCACATACAGGGTTTACCTTTATTGAAACACAAATACATCATTAAAACTTTCTGCAATATCTTGCTTTTATATATTATTTATATATCAATTCCATTTCTATACATTTTTCGAATTGTTTAAGAAGGATCCTTTTTGTGCCTGTAACAAACTCCAATTAATTGTTTGAGGCATTTACTGTTAAAAGATCAAAGCATAACACCCGGAACGAAATTGTGATGGTATCAGAGTCACTTAATGATCATTAGAATGCTCACTATTATGTGGCATTGCCAAATTTTGAATTGCTGTTTTTCTGTCTTTTACAGCTTCTGCAACTTAAGCTGCAAAACTTCACATGAAAATATTGATTTAAAACAAATGTTCCATTGGGCAGAGGCTCTAGAGTTAATACTCAGTGGGAATGACTGAAACAGATAATTGTGTGGAAAGAATCGCTGTTTCAATGGATGGAAACATGACCATCCCCTAGCCTTCCTCTGCCACACACACAAAAAATGCCTCCAAATCATAGGGAAATTGTCAATAAATATAATATCTGGATAGACAATAAGAAGTTAGGTAGATGACAAATTGTTTAGTGGGTAGGTAGATAAATTTAATTGATAGATAGATAGATAAAGGCAGACTGTTAACAGCAGTTGAAAATAAGAAGTGTGATTCCTTATGGAACAAACTATTTGAAATCCATGAATAATAGATAGCAGGTGAGATAATGATTGAAGAAGGAAAGCTAGACACAGATGGGAGTGAGACAAGACTGCCATGAAGGTACAAGCACTACAAAGTTTGTTCTATATTACATGAGATCACTATCATGAAGAGGATAATTCCAGGGAAAACCAGTAGGTGGCTTTGGTATTACAACAGGCAATTCATTCCCAAATATTTACTGCCACCTCTTTATTCCTGGAAGCAGCAATGCGAATGACAATAGAAAGTAGTGCCTTCAAATCATTAGGAATATCTGAGGAAAATGAGGAGCATTTAGATCCAGAAGACAACTGCTGAGATGGCGTTCCATAGCACATCTCCTCCTCCATTTCTGGAAAAACTGGTTAGCATAAAGGCTAATGCAGTATAGTTAATTTCACAAGGATGCAATTAATTACCCTCTTTACGTCTGGCTTTTCTCTTAATACAAGAATATTCGAACTGTTTAACTTTGATCTCCCTCTTTTCTATCGTCAAAGCTGGAAATGTCTAACTTTTCATTTCTATCCTATTTTTTTTAATAAACTTAAAAAAAATAATTTCAGAACAGCTTAGATTACAAAGAAGTTGTGAAGATATTAGAGAGAATTCCCACTACCAGTTTCCTCCATTCTTAACATCTTACCTTCCTACTGCACATTTGTCACAACTCATGAGACAATGTTGATACATTGTTATTAACTAAAGCCCATACTTTACTCAAATTCCCTTGGTTTTCACCTAATATTATTTTTCTGTTCCAGGATCACATTCAGAATACCATATTACGCTGCTAACATTTCTCCTTAGGCTCTACTTAACTGTATCAGTTTCTCAAATTTTCCTTGTTTTTGATGACCTTGAGAGTTTTGTGAAATACTGCTCAGGATTTGATTGGTGAATGATTGGGTTTGTTTGTTTACCTTTTCAGTTCTCAGTTTTGGGTCCAAATATTTTGACACTTTGTTGTCAGTTGCATTCATGTGCATACATTAGGACTATCATCTTTTATTGGAGAATTGTTCGCTTTTTCATTATTTAATACTCTTCTTTATCTCTGATAATCTTCCCTGTTCTACTTTATCTGAAATTAATAAACTACCCAAGCATTCTTTTATTTAGTATTCACTCGGTTTATCTCTCTCCATCCCTTTACTTTTACCCTATATAAGTCTTTATATTGAAAGTGGGTTCCTTGTAGAAAACATATAGTTGAATCTTATTCTGTCATCCACTCTGAAAGTATCTGTATTTAATTGGTGTGTTTACACAATTCACATTTAAAGTTATTAATGTAGATAGATTAAAATCTACTGTAACTTTTATTTATTACATTTCTTCTTTGTTTCTATTTTTTCTCTGTTTATTTGCACTTTCTAATTTTAATTGTTTTCCTTGCTTCCATTTTCTCTTCTCTTAGCATATCATTTATGCTTTAAAATTTTTAAGTGGTTTCCCTAGGGTTTGTAGCATACACTATTTAAATAATTTAAGTTGGGCTTCAAATAATACTATGTCATTTCATGTATAAAGTAGGTATATTAAAGGACTTCCAATTTCTCCCTCTTGTACCCTGGGGCATTGTGGTCCTTCATTTCATTTGTACTTATGCTGCAATCATCCAATGCATAATTAAAAATTATTGCTTTTAATAAATAATCCTCTTTTAGATAAATTGAGAATAAGAAAAATGAAACATTTTATTTTATCTTATTTATTCCTTCTATGATGCTCTTCTTTTCTTTATGTAGATCTAGTATTTTGACCTATATTATTTTCATCTGCCTGAAAGCCTTCTTTGAAGATTTCTTGACAGAAAATTCTGCTGACAATGGATAGTCTCAATTTTTCTTCTTCTGAGAAAGTATTTTTCCTTCACTTTTGGAGGATAATTTTCCATATAGAATTCTAGGTTAGTGTTTTTTTTAATTTTATTTTGTTTGCTTGTTTACTTTCTTTCAATATTTTAAAGATTTCACTCCAACCCCTTCTTGCTTGTATAGTTTTTGATGGGAAATGAATATTATCCTTATTTCCTTATAAAGTTCTCACCATATTGACTTCCAAATTTTTTTCTATTCTTGGTTTTCTACGATTTTATATGCCATGCCTGTGTTTATCTCTCTCTATGTGTATAAGTGTGTATGTGTGTGCATGTTTTCATGTTTATCCTTTTAGTGTTACCTGAGCTTACTGGATCTATGGTTTGGTGCCTGTCAGTTTTGGAAAGTTTTTGGCCATTTAACTTCAAATATTTCTTCTCTACTATTTTCTCTTTTTTTCTCCTACTGATATTCCAAATACTTGTATGTTACACCTTTTGATAGTGTCCCAAAGTTTCCAATTCTCAGCTTACATTGACCATCTATTATTGCACATTGTTTTTTCTATGAAAGATTTTAACACTTCAGAGATGGCTATTTTATATTACCTGTGTGATGCTTCTAACATGTGTGTCACATCTGAATCTTTTTCTGATGATTTCTCTGTTTCTTCAGACTGTGTTTCTTCTTAACTTTGACATGTTCTACCTTTTGAATTTTGTTGACAAATGGACATGTTATATTGAATAGAAACTGTAGACAGAAACTGAGGTAAATAGGCTGTAGGATTTTTTTTTCATATGGCTAGGTGTTGAGTTGTGTTTAATATTTGTTATAATTGAGGGTACCAAAGGCTTCAAATTCCTCTAATGCACTTGTTTTTGTCTCCTTCTTGGCTTTGAGGCTTTCTGATGTATACTTCTAGCAGAGTCTTTTTTTGTTGCTCTCTCACCTATAAACCACTATTATTAAATTGGATCCTTGTTGGTATTGTGAGAGGAAGTGGAATAAGGGAAATACATTTATAATTTTAAGATTTTGTCTCAGCCAAAGGACCTATTCTCCAGGGCAATGCTCTTCATAGGTGTTTCTGTCTCTTCCCTGTGTTATGCATTTTCCCCTTCTTCCTATTCCATGCTCTTAGGGCAGTTTTGTCAGTCTATTTCCCCTGTAACCCCTGCTCCCTGTAGATAGTATTCCTCAAAACCCTTTAGTTGAGACAGGAAGACTGGAATTCCTGAAGAAGGAAGGGATTCTCTTTCCCCAGCTGGAAAAAGGTTTTAGAATTGTGCTCCAGTTAAGACCTTGCCCATGGAGAGTAGGTTTTCTTTTTTCTTTTTATGGAGAAGGATCTGGCCTTGTTTCCCAGTTCTTTCTATTCCTTTCCACCTGGCAGGACAGGGAGGGGAGTTTTGAGGGGGTTCACTGTGAGAATCTGGTTGGGGTTTTGAAAAAAGCCTCAGAATTTTCTGCAGTTTCAAAGAATTTCTCAATGATCACGAGCCAACACACAGCCACCAACAGTTCCATCAAAATTACCATTTAAGTGTTCCTGTCAATTTGTGGCTTCAGCTATTCTATGCCAGGTGAGATCTCAGTTTAGATGTCTTCTAGATGCATCATCTGTCTCTTCAAATTTCAGAGTGTCAATTTGCCCTGTGATCTTGGGTCTCCAGTTCCAAAAAAAAATGGAAGTGAGAAGTCCCAGGCTCTTTATATGTCAGAGCAGAAAAGGGAATTCTCCACCCTGCTTTTAAACTCTAAAATTTCATTGATATTTCTTAAAGTTGATATTGATTGGTCAATGGATTGTTTTCTATATATAGGTAGATAGATAGATTTTGGTGTGGGCAGGCTCTGGGAATCGAACCCAGGTCTCCAGCTCGGCAGGTGAGAATTCTTGCCACTGAGCTACCGTTACACCACCCAACAAACATATTTTGAAAATTTCATTCCCTTCATTGCTTGCTATTTTGCTTCCTTACACGTTTATTGAGACATAATTAACATATGATAAAATTTACCTTTTTAAAGTGTACAACTCAGTGAATTTTAGTATATTCACAGAGTTAGGCAACCAACACTACTATCTAGTTTTAGATCATTTTCTTCAACCCAGAAAGAAATCTTATATCCATTAGCAGTTACTCTCCATTGCTATCTCCCCAAGGCAATCAGTAATTTACTTAATCTACTTTCTGTCTCTCTGGATTTTCCTGTTCTGGATATTTCATATAAATGGTAGACTTTATGTAGTCTTTAATGACTGGCTTCTTTCATTTGACCTAAAGTTTTCAAGGTTTATCCAGATTGTAGCATGTATCAATAACTCATCTTTTGAATTGTATAATAATATTTCCTTTTATGTATATACCACATTTTGTTCATTCATGCATCATTTTATGTGCTTTTGGCTTTTTTCTTTTTGTCTTTTGACTAATGTAAATAATATTGCTATGAATATTTGTGTACAAGCTTTTGGGCAGATACATTTCATTTCCTTTATATATATATATACCTAAGCAGTAGAATAATAACTCCCTGTTTAGCCTTTGGAAGAACTTCTGAACCATTTGCCAAAATGGCTGCACTATTTTATATTTCTGCCAGTAAAGTTGAATTTTCCACACTTTTGCCAACAAGTTTTGACTAGCTAGTGGATGTAAAGTGTTATCTCATTTATACTTTGATTTGTATTTCCCTAATGGGTAACGATGTTGAACATCTTTTCATGGCTTATTGACCATTTTTCTATCTTTTTAGGAGAAATGTCTATGTAGATCCTTTGCTCATTTTCTAATTGGGTTGCTTACTTTTATATTATTGAGTTGTAAGTGTTCTTTATATATTCTAGATAAAATTTCTTTTCAAATATATGTTTTGCAAAAAGTTTCTCCCATTCTGTGGGTTGTCTTTTCATTTTCTTTATTGTGTCTCTCAAAATACAAGTTTCAAATTTGATGACATACAATTTACCTTTTTGTGTTGTTGTTGCTTCTGACTTTGTTGTTCTATCTAAAAAGATTTTCTCAACCAATATCACAAATATTTACTTCTATATTTCCATCCAAGAGTTTTATAGTTTAGTTTTTAGATTTAGTTCTATGACTCACTTTGGGATAAGGAAGAATAACAACTTCATTAATTTGCATGTAGATATCCAGTTGTCCCAGCACAATTTGTTGAAAAGTTAATTTTTCCTCCAATGAATTGTCTTAGAATCCTCATAAAGAATCAATGAGTTAGAAAAATAGAAGATATTGCAGATATTTGAGACTCTGTTGACCAAATAAAAAACATACTAGAGGCACACAACAGCAGATTTGAAGAGACAGAAGAATAAGTGATCTAGAGTTCAAAATAACTGATTTCGAAGACACAAACAGCAAATGGCAAAAAAGATGGAAACATTTGAAATGGATCTTAGGAAATGATGGACAAAACAAAGTGCAGAAATATAAGAATCAGTGGTGTCCCAGAAGAAGAGAGTAGTAAAGTGTTAAGAAGAGTAACAGAGGATATAATGGGGGAAAACATCCCAACCCTTACAAAGGATATAAATATACAAGTTAAAGAAGCCCAATGAACAGCAAACAGAATAAATCCAAATAGGCTTTCACCAAGACACATACTAATCAGTCTGTTAAATGTTGAAGAGAAGCAGATAATTCTGAAAGTGGCAAGAGAAAAAACAATCTGTTACATACAAGGGAAACCACATAAGACTGGGTTCAGACTACATAACTGGCTCCATGAAGGTGAGAAGGCAATGGTATATTATATTTAAGATCCTGAAAAAGAAAGATTTCCAGCCAAGAATTATATACCCAGCCAAATTGTTCTTCAAAACAGAGGGAGAGATTAAAATTTTCACAGACAAACAAATCCTGAAAGCATTTGTGAACAAGAGACTGTCCCTAAAAGAAATACTAAAGTGAATTTTTGCCAGTTGGAAAAAAAAGACAGGAGAGGGAGGTCTGGAGGAGAGCACAAAATTGAAAAGTACCAATAAGGATAAAAAGAGAGTACCAAAAAAAAAAGAGTACCAATAAAGGAGAAGAAGAGGAAAAGGGAAAATAATATATGTTTCTGACAAATAAAATTAAAAAAAGATAAGATGTTGTATTCAAGAAATGTCTTTTCAGTAATAACTTTGAATGTTAATGGACTAAACTTACCAATTAAAAGATACAGATTGGCAGAATGGATTAAGAAATATAATCCAGCAATATGCTGTTTATAAGAGACTCATCTTAGATACAAGGATACAAATAAGCTGAAACTGAAAGGATGGAAACAGATTTTCCATGCAAGTTATAACCAAAAGAAAGCAGGAGTAGCTATACCAATATCGGACAAAATAGACTTTAAATGTAAAGGCATCATAAGAGACAAAGAAGGACATGATATATTAATTAAAGGGACAATTCACCAAGAAGATATAACAATCATAAATATATATACTCCCAATGTAGGAGCACCAAATTACATGAGACAGACATTGGCAAAACTGAAGGGATTGATAGATGCTTCACAAATAATAGTATGAGGCTTCAATACACCACTCTTCTCTATAGATAGAATAATCAGAGAGAAGATCAACAAGGAAACAGAGAAGTTAAACAACTTCATAAATGAATTAGACTTAACAGACATATATAGGTCATCGCACCTCAAAGCACAAGGAAATGTGTTCTTCTATAGTGCTCATGGAGCATTCTCCAGGATAGATTATATACTGGGACACAAAACAGGTCTTTATGAATTTAAAAACATTAAAATTATTCAAAGCACTTTCTCTGATCACTAGAGAATGAAGCCAGATCTTAATAACCACCAAAGAATGAGAACATTCACAAATATGTGGAGATTAAATAACACACTCGTAAGAAACCAGTGGTCAAAGAAGAAATTGCTAGAGAAATCAATAGCTTTCTGGAGACAAATGAAAATGAGAATGCAACTTATCAAAACTTATGGGATGCTGCAAAGACTGCACTGAGAGGGAAATTTATTGCCCTAAATGCCTATATAAAAAAAAAAAAACAAGAAAGAGCAAAAATTTAGGACTTAACTGCTTACCTGGAGGAACTTGAGAAAGAACAGTTTATGGAAGAAGAGAAATAACAAAGATTAAAGCAGAGTTAACTGAATGGGAGAACAAAAGAACACTAGAAAGAATCAATAAAACTAAAAGTTAGCTCTATGAGAAAATCAATAAAATTGATGGTTCACTAGCAAAACTGACGAAGGAAAAAAGGGAGAGGATGGAAAGAAACAAAATCAGAAATGAGAAGGGGTGTGTCACCACAGACCCTGAAGAAATACAAGAAATCATAAGAGATACTATGAAGAACTGAATGCTAACAAACTAGACAGTTTAGATGAAATGGACAAATTCCTGGAAACACACAAGAAGCTATACTGACTCAGGAAAAAACAGAATCTCAACAAACCAATCACATGTAAAGAGATTCAATCAGTCATCAAATCTTCCTACAAAGAAAAACCCAGTGCCAGAGGGGAATTTTACAAACATTCCAAAAAGAACTAACACCAATCCCCCTCAAACTTTTTCAAAAAAATGAGGAAAAAGGAATTCTATCCAACTCATTTTATGAAGCTAATATCAGTTTAATACCAAAAACAGGTAAAGATGCTATAAGAAAGGCAAACTACAGACCAATCTCCCTAATGAACATAGATGCAAAAATTCTCAACAAAATATTAGCAAATCTAACCCAACACACATTAAAAGAATCATACACCATGACCAAGTGGGGTTTATACCAGGAGTAGAAGGATGGTTCAACACAAGAAAATCAATTAATGTAATACACCACATTAACAAATCAAAAGGTAAAAATCATGTGATCATCTCGATTGATGCTGAAAAAGCATTCAGCAAAATTCAAGATCCTATTCTGATAAAAACACTCCAAGTGAAATAGGAATGAAAGTAATTACCTCAATATGATAAAGGGAATATATGAAAAACTGATAACCAGCATTATATTCAAAGGAGAGAGATTGAAATTTTTCCTCCTAAGATCAGAAATGAGACAAGGATGCCCATTGTCACCACTATTATGCAACATTGTGCTAGAAGTTCTAGCTAGAACAATCAGGTAGGACAAAGAAATAAAAGCCATCAAAATTGGAAAGGACAAAGTAAAACTATTTGCAGATGATGTGATACTATGCTTGGAAGATCCTGAGAAATCTACAGCAAAGTTACTTTAACTAATAAATTCAGTAAGGTAGTGGGATATAAAATTATTGTGCAAAAATCAGCAATGTTTTTGTACACAAGCAATGACCTAACTGAGGAATCAGTTATGGGAAAAAAAAATCATTCAAAATAGCAACTAAAAGAATAAAGTACTTAGGAATGAACTTAACTAGGGACATAAAGGACTTGTACACAGAAAACTACATAACATTGCTGAAAGAAATCAAAGCAGATCTAAATAGGTGGAAAGACATTCCCTGCTCATGAATAGGAGAATTAAATATAGTTAAGATGTCATTTCTACCCAAAATGATCTACAGATTCAAGACAGTACCAATCAAAATTCCAACAACCTATCTTGAAGACTTGGAAAAGCTACTTGTCAAATTAATCTGAAAGTGAAAGAGACCCTAAATAGCTAACAGCATCCTTAAAAAGAAGAACAAAGTTGGAGGATTAACACTCCCTGATTTTAAAACAGCATTGTGCTGGCACAAAGATAGAGGCATTGACCATTGGAATTGAATCAATCATGCAGAGATAGTCCACCAAATCTATGGACAGCTGATTTTTGATGAGGCCTGCAAATCTTATGAACTGGGGAAAAATGGTCTTTTCAATAAATGGGCATGTAATAACTGGATATGAATAGCCAGAAGAAATAAGAGGACCCCTGTCTTACACCCTATACAAAAATTAACTCAAAGTGGATCAAACATCTAAATATAAGAACTAGCACCATAAAGCTTCTAGAAGAAAATTCAGAGAAAGATCTTGAAGACCTAGTAATAGGAGATAGCTTCCTAAACTTTACTCCCAAACCACAAACAACAAAAGAAAAAATAAATAAATGGTTCTGCCCCTCAAAAGACTTTGTCAAAAAGGTGAAGAGGCAGCCAACTCAATGGGAGAAAATATTTGGAAATCACATATCAGACAAATGTTTGATATCCTGTATATATAAAGAAATCATACAACTCAACAACAAAAGAACAAACACCCAATTATAAAATGGGTTAAAGATATGATTAGGCATTTTTCTGAAGAGCAAATACAGAGGCTCAAAAGCACATGAAAAACACTTTCATTTTCATTGTCTATGAGGGAAATGCAGATCAAGGCTACAGTGAGATACCACCTTACACCTATAAGAATGGCTGCTAGTAAACAAACAGTAAACTAAATTTTGGAGAAGATAAAGAGAAACTGGGACACTTATGTACTGTTGGTGGGAATGTATAATGGCACAGCCACTATGGAAGACTGTTTGGCAGTTCCTTAGTGTTCTAGTTTGCTAGCTGCCAGTATACAATATACCAGAAATGCAATGGCTTTAAAAAGAGGAATTTAATAGGTTGTTAAAGTTCTAAGGCTGAGAAAATGTCCCATTTAGAGAATGCTTTCATTCTCTAAAGCAAGTTTATAGAAATCTCCAATCTAAGGCATCCAGGGAAAGAAACCTTGATTCAAGAAGGCCAATGAAGTTCAGGGTTTCACTCTCAAGTCCCAAATGGAAGGGCATATGGCAAACACAGTCAGCATTTCTCTCTCATCTGGAAAGGCACATGGTGAACACAGCCAGGGTTCCTCTCTCATCTGAAAGGGCACATGGTGAACATGGCATCATCTGCTAGCTCCTTCTCCTGGCTTCCTATTTCATGAAGCTCCTTGGGAGGTATTTTCCTTCTTCATCTCCAAAGGCCGCTGGCTGGTGGATTCTGCCTCTTGTGGCTATGTCATTCTGTTCTGCTCTCTCTGAATCGCTCTCATTCTCCAAAATGTTTCCTCTTATAGGACTTCAGAAACTAATCAAGACCCACCCAAATGGGAGGCAACACACCTCTACCTAATCCAGTTCAACAACCACTCTTGATTAAATTACATCTCCAGGGAGATGATCTAATTACAAGTTTCAAGCATACAGCATTGACTAGGGATTAGAAGAAATGGGTGCCTTTACAAAATGGGATTAGGATTACAACATGGCTTTTCTAGGGTACATACACCCTTTCAAACCAGCACACTTAGGAAACTAAATATTGAATTGTCCTATGACCCAGCAATAGCACTACCTGGTATATACCCAGAAGAATTGAAAGCAATGACACAAACAGACATCTGCACACTGATGTTCATAGCAACATTATTCACAATTACCAAAAGATGGAAACAAATCAAATGCTCATCAAAAGATGAGTGGATTAACAAAATGTGGTATATATATATATATATATATATATATATATATATATATATATATGATAGAATATTATGCAGCAATAAGATGAAATGACATCCTGAGGCACATGACAAGATGGATGAGCCTTGAGGACATAATGCTGAGTGAAATAAGCCAAAAACAAAAGGATAGATATTACATGATTCCACTTTTATGACCAAAGTAAAGGTAAAATCAGGAGCTTATGATACAAAATATAGAGGACTTTGAGAGACATAGAAACTAGAGATGGGTGAACAGTTAGCTAATGAGGTTGAACTCCAATGTAAGGGAATAGAAAGAAGTGAAGGTGGTTCTCTAGTGGGTCTATAACTAATATTACCATCTAATTCAACCTATCTGATAGGTTCATTTGAACAATTGAAACACAGGAAGCCCAGAATAAGAAAGAGGTCCTTTAATCTTGTATAGCCTAATGTAATGCCTGGATACATCCTAGAATATATTACATGGATAAGAAAAAAGTATTGGCAAAGTCCCTTGAGGTATGGGGGGAAAATATGGAACTATTAAACTTTACCATTAAGAAACCCCCTGATACTGTGTCAAACTTTAGGGACACCCAAATCAATAGGCCATACCCTTGATCTTGAGACTTACTCTTGTGAAGTTTATGTAGGTAGTGGCAAAGCTTAGCCTACCTATAGATATGGCTAAGAGTTACTTCTGGAGGACCTCTTTTGTTGCACAGATGTGGCCTCACTCTCTCTAAACCAATTCTGTAAGTGAAATATTGTCCTCTCCCAGTGTGGGACATGACATCCAGGAGTGAAAGTCTACCTGACGACGTTGGAGAGGACTCCCAGGGATGAGTCCAGCCCTGGCACCATGGGATCAACAATTCCATCCTGACCAGAAGGGGGAAAAGAAGTATAACGAATAAAGTATCAGTGTCAGACTGAGTTCAAATAGAGTTGAGAGGCTACTCTGGAGGGTCTTCTTATGCAAGTTTCAGTTAGACATTGCTACCTATCATAACCTGCCAAACTCCAACCAGGACCATTCCAACCAACCCTAAAGAACACCTAGAGCAATATATAAGATTCCACTAGGTTTTCATGCACTACTGTAACTTTCCAGGAACCTACAACCTCCAGATGGGTCCCTGGACCAGATAAATCCTGAAACCTAGATGGTAGTTCCATCTCCCTACCTCAAATTATTGACAGACCCTTCTAACATAAAAAAGTTAGAATGGACATAGCCCAAACACCCCTAATGAGAGGGACAGAAAGATCAAAGGTGATGGTGGAGGTCTACAGAGAAGATAGGATTTAATAAATGAATATGATTGTTGAATCATTAAATTGATATCTCCTAGTATCTTAGAGCAGCTAGAAGTAAAAACCTAAAATTGTGGAATTGTAACCCATGTCAAACTCTGAAATATATTCTACAACTAATTGTGGTGCAGTGCTTTGAAATTTATTGTTTTGTTTTTGTATGTATGTTATTTTTCACAAAGAAAGATAAAAAAGCTGATTGTGGTGAAAAAAAATATTTAAGCCTTCTAGCCTCCTATATTCTAGACCAGTTAGAAGGAAAAATCTGAGAGGATCCGCATGGTAGCCCATGACAGAATCTGGGATCTGTCATGTAATTGCTTATTGAAGAGTGCTTTGAAGACTATTGCTTTTTTATTTCTTTGCTTCGTATGTATGTTATACTATATAATGAAAAAGTTAAAAAAAAGAGAAAACAAACAAACAAACAATGGGTCATTTAATGTAAGGGTGTATTTCTGGTCTCCCTATTCAGTTTGATTAATCTATATGGGTATCTTTGTGCCAGTACCACACTGCCTTAATTACTTTTACCTTGTAGTAAGTTTGGAAATTGAGAAATGTGATTCCTCCATTTTTTTTCTCCTCTTTCAAGGTTGTTTTGGCTAATCTTTATTTCTTATACGTTACATATTTCTTCTAGGTTCTGTTTCCTGGTATATTTGTTCTTTTAAGAAAAATTGTAAATTTAAGCTTACACCTCATTATCTGAAAACCTTGAAGCCAAATGGATTTCTGCTGCAGTTAAGAGTTCTTAGATTATAACTTATGTAACACTTCCAACAGAGTCTGAGTCAACATGCATAATCAAATACATTAATTTCTTCCAACAAAACGTATAAATATGCACATTAAATAAGGGAAAAAAAGATTATAAATAGTCCACATCAACTCTGATAACATTTTGCTGCCATATGAATTGGTTAAAATATTTGGGGAGTCATGAATGCTCTTTCATCCAGAGCTCTTTGGATTTTGAAATAGTGGCCTATGTACCTCTTTACATTTTACTATACTCGTCCTTAAATTTTTCAGACTGTGTCAAATCCTACCTGCTAATTTGAGCTTTAATAGTATCAAATATCTCCTTTTTCTTTCTGTCATAAATGCATTAAAAACACAAATAATGTAATCAATTGTTTAATATCTGTCACAATCACTAGATGTGAGCACCTTGAATTCAGAAGCAAGCCTTTTTGACCTATGGATGTTTAGAATTTCACAGAGTGTGTCACACATAATTATTTCTTACCACAAGTAATGTCCTTTCTCCTCCATTTGTCTGAAAGATCTTGTGCCACATTTTGATATGATTAACTCTTTTTCATTTTCTGTGTCTCTGATTATATTGTACTTCTGCCAAGAAATGTTCTTATCAAAATATCGATAGTAGGACACCTCTTATATTACTTATCACAATACCTTTTTTTATTTCAGAGCACTTAAAATAACCCATAATTCATTTAACTCGACACCATATGTTTAAATATGTACATACATTGTATATTTTATGGTTCTAATAATCCTTGCTTCTTTGCATTCATGACTTTATATAGTGTCCTCCAACACTGAACTTGGACTGGCTCTCTCTGAATCAATTTAAACAATAAAATAAAGTGGAAGTGATGCTGTGTTGTGCCAGTTCCAGTCCTAAACCTTAAGAAGATCTGATAGGTTCTCCTCATTTGAAGCTCTGACTTTTCACATAGTGGTTGAGAGGGACCATGTAGAAATGCCACGTAGAGAGAAAGATCCTAAAACTATACAGAGGTAAAGAGATTCTCTCTCATTTTGTTAACAAATATGAGAGCAGCTGTCCATCTGTGCCCAAAAAGGTGCCAGATATGTTACTAAGCCATCAGGAATTTAGCAGATCAGTTAAGCTCTGGAGTAAGTAGTACTGAATGAAATAGAATAATCACCCTTCTGATTCGAAAGAAATCACTGAATCATGAAAGGTAATAAGATATTGTTGTTGATTGTTGATGTTTTTAAGACATTGATATTTGGAGTAATTTAATACACAGCATTAGATAACTAAAATATTGTATCTGTATTGACGTCCATCTTATTTCCAATAATTTGCAAAATGCCTGCGACATTATAAGCTAGTTGTTGAATAAATGGATGGAAGAAGGGATGCAAGAATGCATGAAAGGTGGCAAAAAACACATGATGAATAAATAAAATAATTTGACAAAATAAAAACGCTCACATTCTCAGTCAGCCATTTAATTGCAATGAACATTAAGACAGGATGTTTTCACTAGGTAGAACAGTGTTTCTAAAAATATGGTACAATGCCCACCTAAATATGATATGGCTACTGGTCATTTATGATCCTGATCCTTGAGTTCCACCCCAGACCTAATGAATTTAAGAATGAATAGCAGATGTGTTTGCCAATATTCTATTTATTTATCAATACTTTAAGATATTCTACATCACACACAATTAATTAACCTAATATGTTTCTTATTTTAAGCAGTGAATAAATGAATCATGGAAGCTTGAAATGTAGAAAAGTTATATATGCTATATCCACAGACATCAATATGTTAAAAATTGTTAAGCCACTTAAGATCTGCTAGTTCATTTTTAAATGGGCCGATTGTGATCTATAAAAAGAATGCACGCTTGCAGTGCAATCGGAAATAATTATAATAAAGAAAAGAAAAAAATATTTAGGATCATTCATGTGGCTATGTGGATGCTCTCAGATACTCTGGAATTTTAAAAGGGAAAATATGAAATTACAAGAGAAAGTAGGTAATGATGTAAGTGATTGTCAGGGACTTCCTATGGACATGAAAATGCTATCATGGACTTCCAATAATAATGCAATGGTAAAATTACTTTCAAAATTATGATCATTATAAGAAAATTATACCCATCAAGACCACTCATTGGGGCAGGTAAACTAATAATTTTAATGTTAGAGAGTTACAATTTGAGAATTCATGACATTTAAAAAAAATTTTCTTGTTAAGAAAAATATTACTCACTCAGAATAATTCACTTATTACTGTGATAGAATAAAAACTATAAATAGACTATAAAATGAGAGCAACTATTATTTTTCCTCCTATGCTCAGGATAAAGATGAATGTGGCATTGTGTCTGTTCTGGAAGGGCTCTTCGCTTGCCATAGGGAACAAACGTAAAAAATTAACAACAAAAAAAGATTACTTTAAAGCATATGTGAAGAATGAGGTTTGGAAAAGAATAGATCTGAGATTACTAAACTCTAGAAATAATGAAAATAAAGTTTCTGAAGTTATATATTGGTCTTGCGCATACACAATTTTCAATATTGTCAATTTTTCAGGATTTCCTGTTCAGGGGAGGTAAGGAGCCTAGAGTTTTGGAATCACACATTTAGGCCAAAGGGAATGTTCAGTTCCAATTCCTAATCCAATGGTATGGTTGATTTTATAACTTCTCAGTGGTCTGTGGATATGAATGGGTATAGAATTAGAAGTCATTGCCTTCTTTAAATAATCCCAATTTTCTGAGCAATATTACTACTTCCAAGAAATATGGGTGAAATTTAATATGATATAACTTTGAGAAACAGAAGAATTGAAGATTGGAAGTAGCCAATACTTCCAAAATTATAAAAATAATGAAAAATTTGATATCAGAAGATTTAGATATATAGAGATAATAATAGTAATAATATAGGAGCCCTGTAAACATTATGAAGGGAACATATATAACCATAGTTTCTGTAGTAATAAATCATTATGAACAAATGCCTGGAGAGAGGGAATGTTAAAAACATGGTATAGTATTCAAGTTTTCATCAAGACTTTCCTTGTAGAAAATGGGTTTAATAGGCTACATGAAAATAGAGTTAAGAAAATGCTAAAGATTTAAGAGTGGATGACAACCTTTATGAAGGAGTGTCTTAAAATATGCCATGGGCACGTTACTGGTATTATTGATAACTTGGAAAAAGAAATAGTTTTCACATTTTTAAATGACAAGATTCTAGAAGCAATGTAAAGGCAAGAATCATGTTATATCCAGAGACAGAAATGATGAGCCAAATATATCAATACTAAATATCTAACATATGAATATGAAATCCAGAAATTTATAAAAATGATTCGACTTAACTGTAGACCAAAATCAAAATATAATGTACCTGAAAAGTAAAAATGAAATAAAAATAAAAAAGGAAATGAAAGTTGCACAAGTACACAGAGAAATTTAACTTACCAAGTAGTTGAAAGGAATTAAAAAGTTCATTCTTTGTGATTTTGTTTGGAGTGATGTGCCTTAGAAAACATGTTCTTAAACTTAATACATTTTGGTGGGTGTGAACCTATTATTAAGTAGGACCTTTTGATGAAGTTTCTTCAGTTAAGGTTAGTTTAGCTCACTCAGGATGGATCTTAATCCTATCATAAACAGAATAAAATTCCAGTGGAGAGAGAAAGACATAGGAAGCAAGAAGCTGAGGGTCAAGGGAATCCCCTCTACCACCACCCCCCTCCACAAAAAAAAGAGGTGAGCCAGGAGAGATATGTGCATTGATATGTGGCAGGTGAGTCAAGGACCAAAGATCCCCGGCAGCCAGCTCAGAATGACAGTTTTTGGGAAAAAAAGCATCACCTTGATGATCCCTTGATTTGAACTTTTCCTGGCCTCAAAACCATGAGCTAATAAATTCCCATTGCTTAAGTTTAACACATTGTGTGGGGTTTGCTTGAGCAGCCAAAGAAACTAAAAATCCTAGCTATATTTTAATTTTATTTATTGTAAAACCACAAGAAACTATGAATTAGACTACTTCACTAATGCCATCAACTGAAAACAGCAAATGAAACCCATCTTGTATTTTTTTCTAAGAATTTTGTTAAATGTAATCTTTGTAGTTAATTTTATTTTTTATTTTAGATGCAGTAGAGAAACTATTGTGACATGCCATCTCTTCTTACTGTCATTCATTGCTCAAAATAAAAGTCTTTACAACATTGACGTGGAAAGAATGAAAGATTCTAGAGAAACATTTAGGGTTTCATTTTAATTATATCAACTTTTGTTTGTTAACACTTTATAAAATAAAAAAGTCATTAATTTTCCAAGTACTTTTTATCATTCTGGAAGTAATCGTACAATATGTCTTTCAAACAGCAAGATCAAAGTGGAAGAAAAAGAATATATGGGTTCTAAAATGAAAAACCCTTGAGAAACCTTCATACTTTAGTGAAAAATTAAAATGCATGTGGTTTGAAAACCCAAGGATAGTAGAGACCTGTGCTTATATTTTCTTAATTAAAGAATATAATACCATAATGTGGATTTTATAGTTGCAACAAGAGTTATCTTAGCCAGATGGTGTATAAAACACTGCGTAAATCTAAAAAAAAAAACAATTTTTTTGATAAGTAGTATGTAAATTTATTTGTTTCCAGTGCTGCTAATTTTTGTGGAAAACATGTGCATACATTCTGTGTATTTTCTACCTCTCTTTTCAAATTTCAATGTCTAATATCATTAATTCTAATTCTATTAGACCACTAGTGCAGGGAGTTTTAGGACTCTATATTAGCCAAAAAAAAAAGAATTATTAAAGATAGTTGGTTTATATATTAATATATGGAGAATATTTGTAAATGATTTATGTGTCTATTAAGCTAAAATTTGCATTTTCTATGTAAATTATAATCTAAAATAATTTTATTTTATTATTAGCGGGAAAATAATATTTTTGCTCTTTTCCCTTCATTTCATCTTCTATTCTTCATCCGAGCTATTCTACAGTTAAGAAAATCGAGATTCACAGAAGTTAGAAGGGGTTATATAAAGTCTATTTCTGAACATGCAGCATGGCAGGAATAAGAATCTATACAGCTGGTTCTAGAATGACTTAAAAACATTTCTTGAGAGTCTTATTAGAATTATCAATGCTATTCCCTGAGTCTGAGCATCTATATATGCTCTGGAGCAATACAGACAAAATCCATTTTCCTGGAAAAAGAAAGTCGTGATTACTACTGCAGTATATTAAGTCACTAAATCGGTTACTTGATCAAGAAGGCAGTTCATAAAAAAATAGATTAAGGCCTTCCTTGCAGTCAGAATTTAGCCTACTTTTGATGTTAGAGTAAGGTTTACCTGCTAATGGTTGCCTGAATTTAAGAGACTCTGTTTCTATCCAATTAGAAAATTGTTACTTAATAAACTGAACTGCATAGGATGATAAAAAATATTAATAGACAGCATGTGGGAAGAGAAGTTTTAGAAGTGCCTATGGCATTAATATCTATTGCTGTTATGTTTCAAAACACGTGTGGCGTTTTTTACAATATAAAAGCATTATTAAGCTTCAAAGCCCCATATTCTTGAAGCTAAAAGAAGTCATTTCTCTTAAGTGCATTTTTATGAATCTCTTTCAAGCCAGATTCATCATTGTGCTTATTCTCTGACATGCTGAATGTACAGATTCAAAATTCCAATAAATGTTTGGTGAATAGTGATGAAAAAGATTTTGAATAACAGTTCTTAAGCATTTTCTTTGTTTGGCTTCAATTTCTATCTAGTATGTTTTCAATATAAGAACAAATGTTTAAATTTGTTCTTATATTCCTGTAAATGACGCTGCGTCTGTGGTTGGGGAGGGTACGTGTGTATGTGTGGTAGGGTACTCTATCAGTGCTGAAACTAGGTAAAAGAGTCAACAATATACCACAAAATACAAATATATGGTTTATTTTTTGTTTGCCATTTATGGAATCGATTAAGTTTCTATAAGTGCTGAAATTATGTAGTAGAGTGAACAATAAACTACAAAATTTAAATCCTTATTATATTTTTTTGATATTTATGGAACTTACGGAAGTTAAGTTTCTTGATTACCTTTTATCTATGTATTTTATGACACCCATAGCCCATGGCACCAAAGCTGAAAGTACATTCACACACACACACATACACACACACGCAGTCATATCATACAGCTAGGTTATCAGACTACCTGTGGTTTAGCTTGGCTTGGCCACCAGGTAGAGGACAAAAAATGAAGTTAAATTCTAAATGTCGCTATTGCTTGCTTTTGTTCATATGCAGTTCTACTTTCCATTGAATTGACTTTCAGATTATTTTAAACATGAAGACTTTTAACTTGAGTTTAAAAACAAACTAAAGAATGGGTCTTCCATAGAATGTCAAATCTGCTTATGGATATCAAAATCAAATTTGGTTGGGGAGACAACCCCAAATAAAGAAACTCAGCATTCTTAGAGATAGACTTTAAGAGCAGTGCCAGGGTTGCAAATATTCTGTCATGAACTAGGTTGTTGTTCTACATTTTGGAAGAGTGTATGTATAAATATGGGAGAGGTTGTAGATTCTGGTAGTCCTATGAAATATAGGACAGGCAAACGACACAAAGCTCTCATTTTCCTTTTGTGAAAACAGAACAAATGCTAAGATGAGGATGACTGATTCAGCTGTTTCCAGTAGCTCCTAATAGTTCCTGAAATGTGCACATTAAATAAATATGGGTAATAATAGCAATGATTATACTAAATAATTTTGGCCAGGCAAGATAATTCAGAACTCTTTTTCAGAAATTCCCTACATAATTTGAGAAGCAGAGTAAAAATAGCCTTTGAAAACAGTAACAAAAGAAGGAGGTATTGATGTGTTAGGAACGTAGAGAAAATTTCCTGGATAATTTTGACTACATATGAATTGTAACTTTCTGTTTAATAGATCAGTGTCTAACTGGAATGATTTCTAGTGGTTGTGCCAAAAGGCACCATTCCTGGACCTGGACTGTTCTTTTTTAATGAATGATCGGGAGAAATCCAGCTGTGCAGGTATCTTCCATTGTTTCTCTCAATGGACTCCACATTCTTTTCCACTCTGCTGTCTGCTGAGGAGACTGACTTGTATTCACTATGCTAATATATTCCTGAATTCTCTGGCTTGTGGTTGGGTTTGGCCAATAGGGTGCTCCTGCGGGAGCTCACATGGAGAAAAATAAGTGAGGTTCAGTTTCCTCTCTATAGGCCAACACATTGACTCCCATATCATGACACGAAGTAGAGCATGTGGTTGGTAGGTGGCAATTGGCCACCTGGGAGAGTAGCCGTGATGGATCTCTTCCCCTGCTGTTTTGGACGCTTTGTGCTGTGTCAGTAATAAAGTGGTCATCTGTTGAAAGTTTTTGTTTTGCCTGAGCCTGTGTTCCTACAATGCAGTGTGGAGTAACAACTCACTCCACACAGGAATTCCTGTTGTTCTCAGAGAGCTATGGCTCACTTGAAAACCACTTTATCTTAGCAAATGGGGAAAACTGGAAGACACTTTGAAGGGAAATTAGAAAACAGATCTTTCAGAGGTGTCTCACTCAATAGTAATTTAAATCCTTGATGAATTGGAATATGCTAAATGTAAGCAATGGGAGATTTACTAAAAAAATAAATTACATGAGTGAAGACACTACACAATTAGAAACACACTAGATCATTTTCAATAAATACCACCAACCGTAAGTCACAAATATGTGTTGACATGGAGTACCTAGAAAAGTGAGAAGATAAGTGGGATATTGCTATGTTTATAGTGGTGATGTTCTAGGAACTACTCGGCTCTTACAGTTAAGATTTGAAGTAAATATACTGGGTATGGAGTGGGAAGAAGTTAGGACTGCTCTTAGAAGGCACTTAAACATTTTTTGGGGTAAGCATCTCTTTTTATAGTTTACTGAAATAATGTAAGAGATACTTCATCAATAAAGTACAAATGGTATCTGCCTGAAGCCAGAACTAAAACCAATGTGGATACACTGTTTATTAGTAAAGACATAAAACCAATGCAATTTGAATATTTCAAATATTAATAGTTTGTTCTGTTGTATACTTCAAACTCAAACAAAGCAAACTTAACTCTATGAATTATCACAGAAAGCTGAAATTACCCATAAAGCTGCCACTCAGATGTGAGCAAGATTGTATCAAAGGGATATTCAAAGATTCCACCAAAATGTGTGATGAATACTGGCTGGAAATTCAATTGGCTGATTGTAGATGATTTTCCTTTGTATTTTTCTCACAGACTTTTAAAAATACTCACTCTTTTTAAACAATATTTTTTGTAAAAAGCCAAAGAAGAAACCAAAAATAAAGCATCACTGCAGTTACATAAAGAAAAAACAGAGTCTATATTTATTGGTTTTCATATTGTAGAATTACTTAACATATAAGTATATATACATACTTAACATACATATTTATGTGATTGTCTGCATATTTATATTTATTGGCTATTCTACAAAAAAGAACATTCTATGCAAGTGTTCTACAGTTTGCTCTCTTTTACCTAACATCACAGACCTGGGTGATCTAACATTGGTATATGCATATCATCTGAACATTGTCCATCACAGAAGTATAAATTAGTTTAAATGGTTGATTTGCATTCTGTCATACATATGCTGTGATGGTTAGGTTCTGGTGTTAACTTGACCTAATGATTATGCCCAGTTGTCTGGTCAGCCAAGCAGTAACCTGACCATTGCTGCAAGGATATTTCGTGGCTGGTTGATAAACTAGAAGGCTGGTTTATTAAGTCATCAGTTGGTCGATTGCATCTGTGCCTGATTACATTCATGATCAACTAAGGCATGTCTCCCGCAATGAAATAATCCACTTAATTGAAGACTTTTAAGGAAGAAGAAAAGCTCTTTCACTGCTTTTTCAGCCAGGGAGCTTCTCCTGCGGAGTTGTTCAGAACCTTCGTCGGAGCTGCCAGCTTCACAGCCTGCCCTACGGATTTTGCACCCTTCCCTTCCCACGGTTGTGTCAGACACCTTTATAAAATATATTTACAGATCTCTCTTGTAGGTTCTGTTTCTCTAGAGAACCCTAACACACACGCATATTCACTATTTCATCAGTTCATATCTGGGCGCTCTAGTCCTCTGTCTTTTTAAGATATATTAATTTGCAGCTAAGATTTTAAAAATCCTTCTTCTCTTGCCCTCCTGTTCAGAATAGTGGAGTCAACGAGCAACAATTATGTGCTGTGAACATGAAAACACGTTTGAACTTTTAACTGCATGACATGACCATAACATTTATTATTTTCACAAAGCTAATACAATTAATCAACGAGGAAGGATTTTGTATTTTTGCACTTTTATATATGGTTGCCAATGATAAGAATAGTATTTAATTAGACTTACTGGATGTATTAATAAGAATTATGTGCCAAATAAAAGATTAAGGCTTATAAATTACAATCAATACAGTATCTTATGATTTGATATTGAGATGTTTCCCACTGTTTATTTTTTATACTTTATGTTACTTTGCTATAGTAACTAAAAATTGCCTAGGAAAATACAAGTCTGAGCAAGAATGAGCTTAAGGAATAATTCTGAGTAACAGCGAGATAAAGACAGAATTCCAGAAGAAAAACTTCCTCCAGTTTCTAGAGCAATTAAAAACAAGCTAGATTTTTGTTCATCATCAATTATACATGCCAAAAGTTGAAATTCTCTTCTTTCATAAAAGGTTAAAAATATATTCATTGGCAAAATAAATAAACTTTACTGATAATTGTAAACTTAATATATCTCTAACGAATGTTGAGAAACAAAATAATCTCTGCATTAATTTGAGTTTGGGAACTTAATCATGTGTTTAAATAGCATCCATAGAGATATATAAATGATGAAAACATTCTTACTTTGATTTATTTTTTTTCAATTTACAACTACCATACTTCTGGTATGTTCATAAATTGCTTACAGAGAAGTAGAAATATATCTACAACATCAATCCTTTCTCTTCTTAAATTTATGATTTCATTTTGATATATCTGTTCACAATCATAGTATATTTTGTGTAGCCACTGAATGCCAAGCTAACCTTGACCTACTTATAATGGAATGTGTTGTCACTCAGGCTTAAGAAGTCATTAAAGCTTGACAGTGTTGCCTCCTGTCAGCTTTCCTCAAATCCCAGTTGAGCAAAATGCCTACCAGAATTATGACTTTGCTTCACAATGTTTTTCTGAAATGGCATCTTAAGTAATTAAAAGTAACCTGTTTGATTTCAGTTCTGGCTTTCCACAAGCTAAAGGTCACCCCATTAAGGATTTTCATACTGACAAGGCAGCTTTGCTTCTATGGACATGTCTTCAGAGCTAAATAGGAGGGCGGTGGGGGAAACACTGTTCACTGTAAACCTTGAACTTTCCTTGGTATTTCTTCTTTCTAATCTGAGGCAAAAAGCAAATACAAACCATAACATAAATCCAGAGAAAAGATTTTATGTCATTTAAATGTATTTATAATGCAGTTTCAAAAATCATACGCATTTAAAATTACAATAAAAATACAATACACAGGCTCGATCTTAAATCTAAGTTTTAGAAGATATTTAGCTGCGTAAACGAGGTCTGCATATAAAAGAAGAAGAATAAGTCAACAAAATGAAATGGACTTCAAAAAGAGTAATTTAAGTAAATTTGCCTTTCTTAGAGGATCAAAGAGATATGAGGGAGGTCGCATTGAAGTGACTTGGAGTTATAAGGTAAGCTGCAATTTTCAGCCATTAACTATGCTCATACTTTTAAACATAAAAGAACTAGGGAAAGAAACAAAAGGCAGTTTCAATTAATTCCCCAAAAAGCACTTTAAAATGCTTTTCCTGTGGAGACTGCAAATTTAACTTAATATTCCTTGACTGGCCTATGAACATGGCTAAATGGCACAACCTATATAAAATAAATAAAAGGAAAAAAAAGGTTATCAGGATTTTAAAATGTATTCTTTCAACAACAGCTATGTAAACTATAATAATGATTTATATATTTTAAAAGTCCACCACAGAATCTATTTTAGCATCACCTTTACACGTAGCAGAGAAGGTTATTGTAAATAATACCATATTAGACAAGGGATGATAAATAGCATCACTAAACATCAAAAAAAACAACTATTTGGATACAGAATTGAAGGGAGCATTTCACTGGATGAAACTATGCCATGCTATTATCCTTGGTGGCTGGACAGTAGTATAATGTTAAATCCTTATTAAAATCGACAAAAAAAAAAAAGAGGAGAATTTTCAATGATTGCTTACAATGTGAGGTTTATCTTCCTAAGACCCAAGATTATTCAGAGGTTCTTGGATCTATGTTAGCTCTTGATCTTCAGAAGATGTTTGTCTTAAGCAGTTACACTCTTTGAGAGAAGTTTCTGATAACCCAATGCACTTTCAGTTTCCCACGTTAACCACTAATCTATTACAGGCTCTGTGCATGGCATAAGGAGCACCCAGGTGGGACAGACCTAGTTCGAATAGCTATTGAGTGATTAAGGAGACCTGGTAGCATACATCATTTAAGAAAACTGGTTACTCAGAGGAGAATGATGTAAGGATTGCAGGATTGAATGCAGGAACCAGTTAAAAGGATACAGCCGAATTCAGGAAAGAAGTAACTATAGACAAAAAGATTGATAAACAGTGTTGATTTGGTGATTAATGGTGATTGATGATTGATGTCAAGATTGGTTATTAACTGAATATATTATGTAAGGGGAGGGAGAGAGGGAGGGAGAGACAGAACAAGGATCAAAATAGCCCGTAGCTATCATGATTGTCAGGGAGAGTAGATGATCTTGTTATGCACTGAGGCCAAGTACAGAGGAGAAGAAAACATGTTTGGAGATTTAATATCACTAGATTACTAGATTGAATTTGCACTGTCTTCATAATATCTAGGTAGATAAAATATTATGAAGAAAATAAACACACTGTCTATCAAAATGTGAAGAGGAATTTTGTGGTAACAAGGGCCTAAAGGCATACTTGAAGTAAAGAATTTTCATGAGAAATTGCAGGCAGTGCTTCAGAGAAAATTATATTTTAGATAGAGGCTAACTGCAATGAGTAAACTAATAAAATTAGTTACATAGCCAGTTTCTACATTCACAAAAAAATGCCTTAACTTAATGGAGTCCAGTGATATATTAAGTTCAGTTTTATACTTTGAAAAGAAACCCCCCCCCAAAAAAAATAAGGGTAGACTGATTTTGCAAATGAGCAAATGCCATATAAGTTCTATATATGTGTATCAAAGCCAATATGTAATAATTATATTTAATTTTTCATATCCTTTAGCTAAAGCGTTACACATACCATGGTGTGCTAAACAAATTATAGATGGTTGATATCCTAAAATTGGACTAGGCATTATTTAGTGATTTAGAAATAAATACTGCAATTGGTTTTAACAAAATATATGTTTTAGTTGGATTTGAAAGAGAAGAAAAGATAGCTAGGTGTAGGAAGAAGCAGATATTTTGAGCAGAAGATCAAGTTCAAAGACATGAAATTATGTTATACATTTTGGAAATGACATTATTTAAGTCCTGATTGTTATTTAGGATACAAAAAGTAAATAATCACGTATGATCCAAGAGAAGTAATTGAGTTATCATATTGTGAAAGAATTTAATTACTATGAAAAGGAATTTGGATATTTATCATTTAAACAATCAAGAGCCAATGCTGGTGTTATATTTTTCCCTCCAAAGGAAAAAAATGATCTGATTTGCTTTTATAAGAACTTAACATTCCTGACAGTGTGAAAAATAAGCACCTGGTTAAACAGCTTTGTAGAAATAGAGCTGTTGGCAAGTTAGCAATGGGAAATTATATTTGAAAGAGCTATTATAGGGACAATGGGTTGGTGAAAAGAGTAAATAAAGGAAATATTTCCAAAGTATCAAAATTAAAGATAAACTCTGAAACCTATATATTGATGCTCACATTATGTCATACACTAAAATACTAGAGATTAATATTTAATATAGAACTGAAAATAAATGTGAATCTGAAAAAAGAAGATAAGTGACTATATAATGAGGGATTATTTTTCAGGATTAAAACATTTCACAAACAAAAAGATGATGGATAAACTACATAAAGTAAAGTCATCTCTAGATTAAACATCATATAGATGGTTAAAATGAAAATAGTAGAGTTCATAGAAATATTTCTAGCAAATAGGAACAAACAGTATAATGACCTTAGTATTTAATGAGGTATGATAAATCATCCATACTTCCCTCATATACCCCAATAAAACAAAGTACACAAAAATGAACAGACCGTTCTTGAAAGAACAATAAATGACAATAAAAATGAAAAAAGATTTGATAAAACTAATGATCAGAATTATAAAATAAAATCAATACTGACAATCTTTCAACTAGTAATGCTATAATAAAAAATTAGTATTTTACTGGTAAGAGTTTAGTGATATAAGTATACTCATATCTGCAGATATCATTTAATCATTATTCAGTAATAGCCTTATATTTGTTACTTATTATATCTTCAAAACTGCAATAAAATAAATTGTAACTCTGATATATATAATATATATTAAAGAATATTAGAAAATATTTATAAGGCTTCTCAAGTCTATACATATAAAAAGTAATTATAATGCAAACTAATCAAAAACAACCTCTATATCTGATATGCGCTGATCTTAGTATAAATTGGGAGATTGCATTGTACATATTTTCAGTCAAATGCTTTCAAATATCACTCAAGGGATTCCTTTCATATAAAGACCACTATCCTTTAAGTTCATTGCCTTAAAGAGCGCTTACACAAATTACCTCTCTTGGCTTCTCCAAAATTACTGTTTTAGCATGAAGAAAATAACAATATCTTGATTAAATCATTCTGTAGTAAAGCCAGAACTACCAAACACCTTATAGTATTCGCTAGACTTACAGTTTCTCAGTGGCACATTAGAAAACCCAAACAGATACTTATTCTAATAAAGCCAAATGATTACTCAAAACTAAGAATTTTTTAGCCCAATATTCCAACTAGGTTTCATGACTACATAAATAATTAAGTTTTACTTATCACCTGATAACTGAGCTTTATAAGTGAGTTGGGAATAATAAGTCAGGATCAATAACAAATGAAATCTTTATAGTTTCCTAATATCTTCCGAAGATTATTGAATAATTATCTATTTATGAGATATATTATTTTTTATCAGTTCGATTCCTGGACAAGTGGGAGGAACTGGGGGGGTCTCTAAGGTTTTCATTTTATTGCAAAAAAAAAACTGCTGCCAATTTATTTGATAAAAGATTATTGACTTTCATTCCACTCTTGGTGCAGTGTATTTAACCACTAACCTACTTGTGCTTATTCTTTTATAGCTTTATCATATTGCATTATAGTTTTATGTTAATGATTTTACTGTCTCTAAATAAAATGTAAGCTAATAATCTTCTGCTTTCACTAATAGCTCATGGCAAATTGTGCAAAATATAATGACTAATGGAACAAATTTTGAATGCAAACATTTTACAGTATTTTAACATGTGAGTCATATGATCAATTTTTTCAGATGAGTGCATGTAATTATTTCCTAATCCTGAAATATCCTCTTTTTCTTTTATAGAGTCAGTAACTCACAAACAAAATGCTTACAAAGAATGTTTGAGAATTCCATTTTACGTGAATTTAACTAAGAGAAGCTTGGATAGAAAGATAATATCTTAATAAATGCACCACTCCTAGATCAACTAAACCTTTCGTCTTTGGTACATGCTATTGATAAACTAGCTCATTCTTCCAAAATCAAATATATTTTCTTCTGGTGAAAGCATGATTAAAGAAATACATGATCAAGCAGGAAATAATTAAAGCAGCCAGGACATCTTATCAAGTGATTCATGAAAATTTTTGTATAGCACTAATACAGTCAGAGACACCATTGAAGATGCCTCCCCTTTCACAGTTTTAAATTCATTCTCAGTATTCATTCAGGATACTCAAGTTTTTCTCAAATTCTGCCATTATGTGTCTCATAGGAGACAAAATAATGCTGTTTTATCAGTTTTTCAGGCACAGGAGGCAGATTGCCTGGGTTAGAAGCCTGACCCTATGACCTCCTGAAAGGGTAACTTGTGGAAAGTTTTGCCTTTCTACAGCCTCAATTTCCTCAATTTTAAAGCATAGGTATAAAAAAAACACATCTACTATCTCAATTATTTGCACAATAACATTGATATCAAGTCCTTACCACAGGGCCAAGCCACTGGTAAGTGCTTGTTAAGGTTTGGCATTTTTCTTGTGTAGTTATTAAGTTTTAGTTATGTAGTTTTAATTGATTTTCCTTACTAAAAGCAAAGTGAACCACCATTAAAGCATTAAGATAGAATTTCTTTAAGGGAGATGATCTGTAAATTTAAATGTTCTTAATTGCATGTATGAATGGATGTTTGCAATTGAATACACTATCAGATTTCCATGCTAACTGAAATGCTAATCAGTTTTAATAACAGTGCTTCTCCAAGAGAAGAGGCAGGACACAATAGATTCAAGAAAAACCATCTTCTCCTTCCATTTTAAAATGGCTTTCCCTCCTTGGAGCTCACTTATTCTATATAATTAGTAACATGTATGTGTGCACACACATGCACCCAAACACATGCACATACATATAAAGTCAGAGGTGGCATTTCAAATTATGCATAGAGTTTTCTTTTAAAACACTGTTTTTCTTGTACTTAGTGAATATTCTTGTACCTGAGACATCAGTATGAATTAACATATAAATGAAGAAATGAATCAAGCAAGCAGTCAAATTCTCCTCAAATTTATTCCTCAATTTCTGCAACAAAATCGATTGAGTGACATTGTCCCTGACTTTAAAAAACCTTTTCCTTATTATCATAATTCCTACTGCTATTTTTGTTGTTATTATTACAGAGGAAGATAAAAATGGAAAGAAATGGAAAGAAGTTTGATGTTAGCATTTCTATAGGCTTCTATGGGAAACATATGGCTTAACTAAATGAACTTAAGATGCATAACTATATGTACTTGAGAAATAAATCTACATATATGTATAATACAAGTATATGTATAATTTATGTGTGTATATATATAGTAATTTGAAAGATAAGTATGAAGAGTGATGGTATAGAGTATAATATGATTCAGAGAACATAAAATGGCGAAGTTTAAGAAGTAATGGTATGTCAGGTGGTTGTGAAAATCAGTTTATACAAAAGAGAAGGAACGGTCAGAGATGCATTTTGATACATATTTTCGGAGACAGCATCAAGGTCAAGGAAAAGTATTTTAATATGTGAGTCATACAATCATTTTTTTCAGATAAGTGCATGTAATTATTTCCTGATTCTGAAATATACTTTTTTCGAAGTAGAGTGTCTTCAAGAATAAATGGAAAATGTATCGGGGACTATGAACACAGACAGCTCTGACAGGAAGCTTTGCTGTAATGAAAAAGGAAGCTGTATTCAAAAGGTGTAGGGTGAAAAAAATTAGAAAAAATACATTTAGCAATTCCAACCTTTAGAAAAAAATATTATTTTAGTAAGAGCAAAGTAGAAGAGTCTGCAAATCTCCTAAATCTAAATGAAATTCCCCCAATATCTAAATGAAAACACATTATATCTTCTTATAATGGAAGTGTGGATGGAGTGGGACAAAGAACACATTACAAATATTAGTGGCAGGGTTAAGTATTTCAAAGCTTAAGGGTAATGATTATTAGGTAATTTTTATTTAAAATCCAGTTTTACCAGTGCCTAAAAATTAGATAGGTCTTGTATTGCCATTGACTATAGCTGTTGTTCCAGATTTACTCTTTTAGTGGAGCTCATCAGTGAGTCCTAGCCCCAGCAAGGTAACTCATGATCAGGGCAATGTACTTTTTATTCTACTATACAGACTAGAATGTGGAAAGCATTATTTTTATAACTAGCTAATCCAGTGATTCTATTTTATCATCTTGTCTTAGCTTTATGTCATCTCTCCTGCAATTGCAGGCAGGATGTATTGAGGGTATTATTTTCTTCCAGTTATTAAGTAATTCAAGAATATGTCAGCTGTACATGGAGACCAGTACAAGAGAAGACACTCTAGTTGTTTCAGGCAGCAGCATAAATGTCTGCCATGTGGCCCTAAGACAAAAAGACAGAACAGCTCAAATTGTTTTTGGTTCTTCTGGAAGCTTGTGTAAATAATCTCAGCCAAGTTTATTTTTGGAGAAAATATGATGCCTCTTTGGCAATTTACCACTCTCCTTTTAAGAAACTGATCCTGCCTTGATTGTGGTTCAAATTAGAGAACAAAATCTTCATATGAGACCTCAAGGTATAAGCCTTCCATTATAAACTAGTGTTTTCCCATCAACTACCCATAAAGTAAGTCATATAATCAATACCATCAGCACAAAATTCCAGGCCAGAAATAGGTAAGTGGCTTCCACTACCGGCCTGTTTATGTCTACTACGCCACTACCCCCTGTTCAGCGTTTATTTATCTGTAGTCCTATGGAGTGTTCTGCAATGAATATTTGTTGGAGGAGAAAAATAACCAAGCTGGCTAATGGATAGTTCTGTAAATATGCTGACACACTTCATATTTGGTAGTGCTAGTGTTGGAATGTGGTGATGTTACAGGCATGCTCATGAGTGATCCCGAGAAACAAATGGAGGAGAAAATTATTAGTACTGACTAGAGCCTTCTGGCAAGAAGACAAAAACAAAGATAGCAATGTCTGTCTATACCTTCTTCCAAGGAATGAAAATAAAAATACATCTACAGATGTAAAACAAAAGTTTTTTAATGTCCTTTTATTCTTTACACCACTTTATGGAAAATATTTTTATGGCATATAAATTATCAATTTTGGCTATAGTTTACAGCTAATTCAGATGAAATTTTGCTTCACCTCAAAATATCAGCAGGTTAACTCTGCCCACAGCAGTGCTATTTGACTAATTGTCATGTTGAATATGCAAGTTGCATTACATATGCACCATTGCAATTTCCTGCTTCAATGTTGTTTGTCCTTTGATTTTAAGAATACAGTACCTCAATTGTCCAAGGATATTTCAAAATGGTCTATCAAAATGTGGTAAAGTATGTTGCTAATATTTATGTAATAGATCTATATATGATTTCTTCTATTTTTGATTCTAGTTCCTTTCTGCAGCGAAAAAGATAGGAATATGACCAAATATCTTTCCTCCACTACTGTCAGAAGCTCCTATTGCAATAATAAAATAACAATTTGTTATTTCTTAGGTGAATTCACAAGAGAAACTTTTTACCTTTTGGGAAAGTTCTGCCCATCTTTTACCATCAGATGTAAAATGAAAACTATAAAGAAAAACGAGGACTTCACAGACAATTATACCATAAAAACATAATAATTTAGGTGTCTGGTGTCTGACCTATTATTGAACCACAGGTAGCAGTTAAGTGAAAGAATAAAGGAGGAACAAATAACTACAATGAGTGGTGGTCCTTCACATGACAAGTCTCTCTCTCTCTCTCTCTTCTGTGTATTTTTAGGTACACATCAAAGAAAAGCAGGGCACAAATGTAGAGATCATAGAAGATCTATACTTTCCTTCTCAGTTGCTACTATATAATGTATATTATATATATAAATGTATACTGTATATATATATAATTATGTTGTGTTTTGAATAATTATTCTATTTATCAAGTCCAGTCCAGTTTTGACTTCTATTTTGTACCACAGATTACATTAAACATTATATCATCTATTATTATAAGATTGACATTTTCTACCTCATCAGTATTCCACAAACATTTATTACCACATTACCTTCCCATTTATCTAAAACTTTGGACTTCCTCTCTCATTACATGTCTTGATATTGTATTCTTTAATTTATATAAACTTATAAACAGAAAATTTGGGAAGGAAAATATATTTTAGAAATCTGCACTTAATATTTAACATATCTAAATAAAATACATCCTGTTAGCCAGTGTTTAAGATTAATTTTCTTATTGTTATACTCAACAGTATATACAACTGAGAATGAAAAATAATTATACTTTCTTTATGCATATCAAATTAAATTGGTGAAATTATTGTTAGATATAATTTATGAATCAACCCAAGATGAGCTTTATAAGATCATATATTTACTAATAACATATTTTAATGGCAAAGATCTTGGTAGTAAATGACCACTTGTCCCTTTGGGGAAGGCTGGAAGGAAGCGACACACTATAAAGTTTTACAATGCAGCAGGATTCTTCCTAAAGGAGACGTGTCACTTCCCCAGTTGCAGGGTTCTGGTCTGTAAGATGGCCATAGTCTAGAAAATTATTGGCGGCCTCTTTCTCTCCATGATTCAAGTCACGATTCTGTTGGTTGACCTAGAGCTTTTCCACTTATATGGATAGCAGATCAGATAAGACTTTATTAGGCTATCCAATTATTTCATTTTCTTAGGGGACTATGATTAACTAGTCAATGCTGAAGATCTCTATCTCTCTGAGATAGATTATTCTAATTACTCTTTTGGCTCACTGTCCATAGCAACAGCCATACTAGCTTTGCCATTTGCATTAATTTTGGGATCCCAGTTCTGTGACAGTTCCCATCATAATAATTAACCCACAGAGAAACATAGAGGAAAGCATCTAGAGAATACTGTGCCTTCCCTTTCAAATGTATTTCCAAGAACCAAATTTGGCCTGGCCTGTTTTTGTATGGTGCAAGCTAACATTGGTTTTTACATTTTTAAAGCATTGTTTAAAAAAAATAGAATATGTTTCAGAGACTTTACATGGCCCTTAAAGCCTAAAATATTTACCATCTGGCCCTTTATAGAAAAAGTTTGTCAACATGTTTTATACCATTAACTATGAGATTAATAAAACATTTTACCTTTGCGTAGAAGGTAAAAAAGATGCATGGTTATGGAAAAGGAGATGTGTCTTACCTCTTCATGTACTCCTATAGCTGTGACATTGCAAAAATTAAAAAAAAAACACAAAAAAAATAAACTTATTAAAACCAAAAAAAAGAGAGAATGTTCTCTGTACCCTCCCAGCAGATAAAGCAAAGTGGTGGATGTGCAGGTCTTAGATGATAAACCCACTTTAGTTTCCAAACTCCCTAAGCCTTTGAATATCTTCCTTTACAGTACACCAAGGCAGGTCTAGCTTTTCAGTTTCCTTTACTTTAGACCTCCTTTGAGCCCATATTTCAGTCAAATATGGATAAACCAATGTGTTAGAACCATTACCAGGCCCTCAAGCTAAAACAATAATACAGAATCTCTAGTTAGTGAGATTTGTAGATATCAATAAATTTGTCTGATCCAACTTTATATTCCATCCACTCTGATCCCACATTCTTATGAAGCATCCCCACACATGTTTTCCAGGTTTCTGTAGGTATCATAAAAGTCTACAGGTTCGTCAGCATTTGTCTACATGGTACCATTCAGTTTTCAGGGATTCATATTTTAAATCGCTTCTCGATAAATATCCTAATATTGAATTTTAGGGAATTCAGTTTGGGTTGTCATTCAGCTACCTGCAAGATTAAATTTTGGATTTGTTTTTCAGAAATCTAGACCCTGTGGCTACAGAGCTTCTGTTAATCATTTACACACATGTCCACATGCACATCTTCAAGTAGGAATTTAAAGTCCTGAGCTTATCATTTTTATTCTCTAGTGCACTTAGAAACAACTAAACAAATCTACTATATTTCTTATTTTTACATACTTTTTTATGGCAGCAACTACTCAGATCCTTAAGCTCTATAGACAATTGATTATGGATCTACTGACAGTAATTTACATTTTAGTCTTTCGGCATTTCATACAATGGGGTGCCAATGTAAACTTTAAAACCGGAAGAAGGACATTAATGCCTTTAAGTCTAATCAGATATGAGTATCAATTCCAGGTAACCCAGAAACAGGAACAATGTAGTGAAGCAGACCTTGATACTGTGTGTCTCTGGAACCAACTGTTAGTACCAAAATACACCAAATTGGGTTTAGTGAGAGAAGAAAACCACCAGACTTGCTACTTATACACATACATATTTAAAGGGATTGTGGCAGGAATTTCATCTTACACACTATCAGGTCTGGTTAAAATGGTCACTATAAGGCTGTTGTCTCTATACCCAACCTGAAGCTTGAAGCCTGCAGGGTAGGCAGTCAAGAAGTAAAGATGGATGTCAAGTAGAGGAAAGCAAGAATAAGCTGGAAGCTACAAGCAGGAGCTGGAAACCACAATTAGGGGAAGAATTCATTAAGTTATACGTGTCTTACTTTTCCATCCACTAAAACAAATTCCAACATTGGTTTGACTTAAACAGTGGGATTTTATTTGCTCATGGTTTTGAAGATTGAGGTGTCAGCAAGGTGATGCTTCCTTCTTGAAGACTGTGGCAATCTGGGACTGGATGCTGGTAATAGTGTTCCTGGGCTTCTCCATCATATGGTGATAGTCTCTCCTTTCTCTTCTGGATTCTGTTGACTTCCAGCTTCTTACTTCTCTGTGTGGACTTTTCTCCTATGTTCAATTTCCCTTGTTTATAAGGATGTCAGCAATATAGGATTAAAGCCCACCCTCATTTAGTTGGGGCACACCTTAATTAATAATATCTTTAAAAACCTTATTTACAACTGGTTTCATACCCATAGGCCCCGGGGTTGGGACCTGGACACAGTCCCCAGCAGACTGGAACCCAAGTCATTTAGTTCTCATTGTCTCCCTCCTTGAGGAGGAGTTTGTTCTGAAGAAACATGTGCCCTTTGTCATGAAGAAAAACACAGACCTTACCCAGAAGTCAGAGAAACTGAGAGAATTCATGGAAAAAAAAAAATGAATTGTGTTGCAGGCCAGGCAACTGCCACATGCCACTGAGGTGAGATAATCATTAAGTGATGATAATTGCGAACTGCAAAAGTTCCTATACTGTCCTTCTAACATAAAAACAAAATAGCTGTTGTTTCATTTCTTCCCTCCAAATCTCCTCAGAAAATAGCTCTTGTGGGTCATCCTGAACAGAAACCTATTAAGAACGAAATTCTGGGAAACAGAGTTCAGACGAACTAAGTAGACAAATTGCAAATCCAGCACAAACTCATTAATATCTGTGCAGTGAAACATATGAACATCCACAACAAGTAGTATAAACAAAAACTATAAATAGGCTCACATTAAATTCATGTCAGGGTTTGCCATCAAATGATTTTGCATAAATCTTACAGAACCACTTTCAGTTTTCAGAGATTTTTGCATTCTGTAATTGTGAATAAGAGATTCAGGACAGGTATTTCTTCCTGTATATTTCCAGTTGGAACAAAAATCAATTTAAAGACACGGTTTTTGGGAAAAAATAATTTGTATAAAAATTAGTGATCAAGAAAACTACTGCTCTGCAATGACATCCATTAAAACATTTATCTCCTTGACTTTAAATAGTGACTTTCTAGTAACTATTTTTTCCTCTATGGACACATTATGCATGACAATGAACTAGCTCAAGATCCAAGCATTCTCTGGTGCATTATTCTTAGGTTGGATTACATGTTCAGAAAAACAATCTGACAATGAGAATAATTTCTACCTGGGAATCCAGATTCCAAAACTTAAAAAAGATGTAGGCATTCAGAATGTTTCTCGTATGGTATAGAAATAGATGTATATGGTAGTCATGAAAATATGCTTCTTGGACAACAAGAAGTGTCACTGAACAAGGTTGCAAACTGTTGAATTCTGAAATCCATTACCATGTTGTGACTAGACTAGACTTCTTACCAGACTTCTTATGTGCTACTCCAACCCAATGACTGAGTATTTTAATTTGCACTAGAAAATGCATTGGCTTTAACAATGGGGATTTACTCGTTAGCAAGCTACAATTTTGAGACTATGAAAATATCCAAATCAAGGCATCATCTAGACTATGCTTTCTTCCTAACACCAGCTGTCAGTGATCCTGGACTCCTCTGGCATGTGGCAAAGCACATGGCGTGTGTACTGGTCTCTCCGTTCTCTTCCTGGTTTTGTTAACTTTAGCTTCTTGCTTCCATGGCTCTCTCTCTCTCTCTGTTCCTCTTTCTCTCTTCATCCCAGTTATAAAGGACTCCAATAAAAGTATTAAGACCCACCCTGGGTCATACTTTTTTTTGAGGTAACTTAATCAAAAGGTCCTATAGGTTTATGCACACAGGAATGGATTAGCATTAAGAACATTATTTTCTGGGGTACATACAGTTCCAAACAACCACACTGAGCATGGCAAGAGACTTGGGATGCCACTGATAAATGTCTTTACTATAGGATTCCCTGAAATTTTCTTAAAGCTCCACAGCAGTTTAAGAAGCTTTCAGTTAAGGTTACTCTGCTCTTTCCCTCTTTCTTTCTGTGGAGATCAGACTTTCATCCCCGGATAGTGGCTCTCTAAGCATCTTCCTACCTTCTCCTTTTTTCTCATAGGCACATTCTCTAGTAAATATTTTCATGTCTAATCTTATCTAGGAGTCTGTTCTTGGAGGGGTTGGAATAACAGAACATTGTATGTTGATTATTGATGTATGTACACCCATATATAAATTTGTCTGTGTGTTTGCATGCATGCATTTGTATGTGAACATACACACGCTCACACATGCAAACCAAAGGAACTAAACATTGTTTTTTAAAAATTTCCCAGCAGTTTGCTGGTTTTAGGCTGTATGTGTCTTAGAAAAACATATTCTTAAATCTAATACATCCCTGTGGGTATAAATCCAGTGTAAGCAGGAACTTCTGATGAGTCTACTTTAGTTAAGGTGTGACCCACCTCAATCAGGATGGGCCTTAATGCTATTATTAGAGTCCTTTATAAACGGAATGAATTCAGACACAAGAGGAAAACCCACAGAGTAGCCAGAAGTTGAACATCAGGGAAACCTGAAGACACTACCGTGTGCCTTGCCACGTGACAAACTAAGGACCAAGGATCACTGGCAGCCAGCCCCAAAAGTCACAGTCTTTGGGGAGAAAGCTTCATCTTAATGTTGCCTTGATTTGGACATTTTCCTCACCTCAAACTGTAAGCTAACAAATTCCCATTATTTAGGCCAACCCATTTCATGGTATCTGGAGCAGCCTTGTAAACTAAAGCAAATAATTTTAATTTTCATTGTTGTAAAGATATTCAATGGTTATATTTTCTCCAAAAACCAGTAGCTGAATCACAGGTATTCAACAAGTAATCAGATATTCTTTGTTCATATAAGAACAAATTAAGTCAAATGATACCAGTGGTACAATCAGCATTATTTCAGATAATAGTATATGAAATGGGCTGTAATGGGAAAAGCCATTTGAGAAGCTGCCATAGTAGTTTCTCAGTAATCTTAAGGAGATAAATTGGAATACAATGCCATAAAATTAAAATATCACTAATTCTAACATTTTTAAAGTAGCTGCCCATTTCCATATCAGCAGTATGATTCTCATTGTCCAGAAGTGTTTGTACTTATGGTATCTGAGGAGTCGTTTTTACCCCTGAAAGGATAGCAAAAGTTACAGACTTATCCATTCCTCTACTAAATTTTTGTTCTATAACAGTTACCTGAAGATGGAAATAGAACAGAATTCATATTAGTTAAAGCTGAAATCTTGGTTTAAGCCATTTAATTTTTTTTGTATTAGCTTTAAAAGCTTTGCAAATTATTTAACTGTAATATGTGTAAAAGTCTTAGTTAATTTATTTGCATTTAAATGGCATTTTTTGAAGTACATAAGGAGTATTTAAACACTCTGACACTATATGATCAGAAATATTGAGACGATGCACTATGAATATGCCTTTTAAATAGACAAATTATGGTGAATTCTCTACTGCTCATACTATAAATAAGAAAAAGCTGAGTTCACAAAATTGGAGGTGACTGGAACTCATTTTTGTATTTGAAAATAAGTGTTTTGAATTTAAGAAATAATGTAGTTATTTTGTGAAGAGAAAAATAATGGTACTTAAAAATTCTTTAGCAGTTAGGGGGTGCAAAGGTAGTTCAGTGGTAGAATTCTCACCTGCCATGTGAGAATTCCCATGTTTGATTCCTGGCCCAAGCACTTCCCAAAACAACAAACAATAAGCAAACAAACAAAAGATCAAACAAACAAAAATTCAACAAATAGTGCTGCAATAGAAGGATACTCATATGGAAAAAGAATGAAATCTGACTCCACCATACAGCATACTAAAAAAAAGAAAGGTATTTAACAATCATTTGCTAATTTTGAAAGTCGTGTCAGACTTACGGAGAACATATACCCAAGAGAATTGAGTTAGCCATGTTTCTCTTTGAAAACGTCAAGGATAAATGTGAAAATTAAACAAAGTATGTAAACTAATAAAGAAAATGCTTAACTAAACCCAGAAAAATTGAAGTCTCAAAAACTTGGAAAATAAAATGCCCTAGTGATAATTTCCCTGTAGAGAATTTGTGAATAATAATTGCTCAGAAACAGGACCTATTTTTTGCTTCCATTGTCTAATTTAAATGTCAAAATGTCGTTAAGCAAGTAATTTAAGGACAAAATCAATCTACTAAGAAGCCAAAATGCAATTTTCTAATAGAATTCATAAATCAATTTAATAAACTCAAACTACATGCATTTTATAGTAAAATTTTTACTAATTTGTAAAAGTAAATTTGACTTTAATAAATATATTTTGTACCACTCACTATAACTACTTGTATTTGAAATTACTCAAATCTCATAAACACTGACTGATAATCTCAAATTTTACCCATAATATTGATTAATGAATTATTGAAGACTTAATATTGAATATACATACATGTCAGTATTTCAACAAATTTAAGGCATTAATTCTGGTGCTGAAAATAGAAGATTTTTGTATGTGCTAACTGGTAGTGATTTTGAAATACCTTTACCTTCTAGATGCATTGCTATTTTGGGGAAATAAAAATGAAAAATGGGCCTCTTACAGGGAAGATCTAGAGTAGTAAACAATAAAAATAAGATTTGAAAAAACTAAAAAAGAACAAATAAAAAATAAAGAAAACACAAAAAATAAGTTTTGAAAATGACCTTCTGGACTTGAAATTGATGTTTAAAAAGTCATAAATGCCATGAAATTTCTAACATGTTAGAAAGAAAAAATTATGAATTCATTACAAGAAAAATTTTGTAAATTAGTTTTGTGCTTTTACATTATATTTACTTACTACTGCTTTTATTACTTTATTAACTTGTTGAATGTTTTCAGGTTTTTAGTAAGTTTCTAAGTCCTCAGCATATAAATATGTGACATTTCTAGGAATGACTATACTATATTAATACTGATACGTTTAGGTGTTTATCATAATTAATCAGACTATTTATCAAGGTAAATTTCTTTAAAATCTTTGTGAATTGAAATAATCTAGAGCTTAATGTCTTCATTAAAATAATTATACTATTCAAAATTCTACATTAACATTATTTTTCTCTTCCAAGAAACTCTTCCCCGTGAAAATAAAGTTACAAATAACTTTGTTTCAGGAACTTTGTGAACATCTCGTGATCCCAACAATAGAATATTCATCTAACTCTCTTGGACTATAAACCCTCATCTCACAATCTAGACTGCTCAAATGAATTTATCAAAGCCCACTTCAACACCCCCACCTCACTGTATCCCCCAATAGTAAATGCTTATTCCACATATTTGACCCAATTTCAAATAAGTCCTCCCATTAAAAGGCCCACCTTAATCCAGAACCCCCAAATCTTATAAGTAATAAACTGCCCCAGATATGACCGTTTCAAGAAAATACCAAGACTCTATCAATGTAGTTGGCTCCCCTACTGCAGTTAGCAATCAATCTGGCTTGACTTACTCAATGGGTTATTTTGATGGCATTTCTAGAGAGCTGGCAGAAGACAACCCAATTTAAAAAAAGAGAAAACACTTAAGAATATTATTGACTTATTTACTCTAAGATTTCTATAAAATAAAAAAGAATTAGCATCAATGTTTTGTTATACTCAGTAGCTTGCCATATGGTAAACATACATTAGAAGACAATTAAGGGTGAAAAGGGACCGCTTTTCTCACATAACACAATTAGAGAGTGTGAAAACATTCAGGGGGTGTTTATGAACTTGGTAGATGCTGAACATAAGCTATTTCTTCACAAGACATAAGGAATTCTGAAAGAAATATTTAACTAGAATTTTAGTTCCTTTTTAGAGACCTAATTAGTATGTCTTTTAGAGAAAAATTGCCTGAGATTTAGATATTTTAATGCGAATTTTAGTTACGTTAAATCTTCAGATTATGAGTTAGGCTGAAATGATTTAACTCTTTTGATGCCTCCATACATAGTTATGCAGCTTTAAATTAATTTAAGAGTAGACTTTGCAAATATGTATGAGAAAAAGTGCACAAATTATACACATATACCTGGATGAAGTTCTACGAGCTGAACTGTGCAACCAGCATCCAGATAAAGAAGTGGAATATTTCCCATAACTTGGAAGCTCCCCTCATGTTCCAGCTCCATTACCACCTCCTCTCAAAGGTGATGTTTTCATGGTGGCATTGCAGTGACATTTTCCAGAGTGAATGTTTATATCAAAACTTATATTTTAAACATGTAAAGTTTATTTTGTGCAATTAAACCTCAATACATTTAATAAAAAATAAATAGACAAGGTGATTTTCCAATATTGATAAATGCTTTAAAGTAGTTAATGGAAGGATGAGACAAACATATTTTTTGAAGAGACAACATTTTTTCACAAAGGCTTGAATGATAATAAATCAGAGAGGAAAATATTAGGGAAGGAGGATTCCAAACAGAGAGAACAGGGACTGCAAACAGTCACAGCTGGGGCCTCAGAAACATAAACTCAAGTTAAAGAAACCAGGTACTAAACAGTACTTGTGAATGATACAAAAAGCACAAAAAGGACTGAAATTAATCTCTGGTGGTAGAATTCAGGATAGTGATTACGTTTGGGAATAGGAGACTGATAAGTCGTACTAGGGAAATTTCTGAGGCTCTATTAATGTTTTTAATTTCAGTGCTGGTTGTCCAGGTGCGTTCAGTCTGTGAAAATTCTGTGACTCACACACTTACGACCACTTTTTGGTATGTATATTATAATTCAATATAAAGTTTAAATAAAATCATAATAAAATAGACATATTATCTCCATTTTGGAAACTTTCCCAAGAGTTAATTTGTAAACAGTGATGTCCCTCTTCTGTTATAGATGTATAAGTTATAGAATTTAAATATACATAATGCTTATCAACACATCTACATAATAGTCATTTATCATAACAAGTAAAGTGCCTCTTTTTATTTGCTAGGATAAAATGTCTACTGCATAGGTATTAGTCATCTTTCAAGATTAAAAATAATGACATCAATTTGCATTTCTCTAACATGCAGTTAAAAATGGATCAAACATCATTTTAAATCTAATAAATTAAAAACCTGTACTGATGTCCCACTTTTTTGAAATCTAAGACACTATGAAACTTTATTCTGAAAATAAAACAAGAAAGTTTTATGAAAGTATGAACATCTACACTAAGAATTCTTTATATAATCTGGCAATCACACCTTGAGACACAGAGTTAAGGTAAGAAAGAATAGGATGGACACAATAGAAATGATCGACAAAATGAGAAGAAGGTGGTCAAGAAGAATCTTCTATATGGAGCATCCATTATGAGACTTTGGGGCTTAACAATTAAAATTTAATTTTAATCTAGGTATGATCAATTTATCAAACAGTAAATTGAGTTTGGATAAGTTAAGTAACTTGCTCAAAATTACGTAACCAAAAATTAGGTTATGCTTAACATATATATTTGTAAATTAATTAAAAATAGCATATGTGTTTGCAAAAGTTAAAAGACAGAGTACTTAAAAGACTACAATGACAATAAAGTGTAAATACAGTAGATATTACTTTAGTCACAATAATCTTCAATTAACCAAGTATTCATGCCTAAAATCTCTGAAGAGCTAAATGATAAATTTAAGACATTATGAATATACTTTTATTGTGTAGGAACAAACCGGTTAAGTAGCAGACCTACAATCTATTTTCTCCCTTTATTGGGGGGAAAACCCTGTCAGGGCTTGTAAGCACTCCGATGACAGATCTCCAGGAAAACAATTTAACGGTATTGCCAGCAGGAGAATCATCATTTACAGAATACTTTCAACAGGTTGTATTTGGTTTGTCTAGGATGCATAAGATATATAGACCAGAAATCAATGGATTTATATGGCATTTTTCCCTAGAAAACATCACATTAGCTATTTAAATATTTGAGTGTGAAATGAAGATATATGAATGGCTCCTTTCATGTAATGAATGTAGCTATTGATATTTCTTAGAGACATCATATATTAATGTGGACTAAAGTATGTCAAACGTGGCAAGCAAGGTCAGGGTGTACTGCATTGTTGGTCCTAGACTTATCCCTATTTGCGCTTTGCAGTGACCTGTACCCTTGGCATTCTTATTAAGGCTTGATACCAAGTAGGATGTCTGATTTGTATGAGTCTGACATGACAATCTCATCCTTTGTATTATCTTATTAAAAACCTAAGGGTAAAATATGTCACTCTCTTTTAATTTAATTCCCAAGAGTCCCAGAGCAAATATACATCTTCTCACAATATTTTTTTAACTTTTTTAATTGTATAGAATAACATATATACAAAGCAAAGAAATAAAAAAGCAGTAGTTTTCAAAGCACTTCAAAAAGTGGTTACAGGATAGATCCCAGAGTTTGTCATCGGCTACCATATGATCCTCTCAGATTTTTCCTTCTAGCTGCTCCAGAATATAGGAGGCTAGAAGGCTTGAATATTTTTTATCACTACAATCAACTATTTTTGTGTGTGTGAAAAATAACATATATACAAAAAAAACAATAAATTTCAAAGCACAGCACCACAAATAGTTGTAGAACATATTTCAGAGTTTGTCATGGGTTACAATTCCACAATATTAGATTTTTACTTCTAGCTGCTCTAAAATACTGGAAACTAAAGGAGATACCAATTTAATGATTCAGTGATCATTTTCCATTTGTTAAATCCTATCTTCTCTGTACACCTCTACCATCACCTTTGATCTTTCTGCCACTCTCATTAAGGGCATTTGGGTTATGGCAATTCTCAATTTTTGATATTGGAAGGGTCTGTCACTAATATGGGCTAGGGAGAAGGAACTATCTGATGTTCTGGAGAGGCTGAGCTAGGTTTCAGGACTTATCTGGATCAGGGACCCATCTGGAGGTTGTAGGTTTCTGACAAGTTACTCTAGTGCCTGGAATCCTCGTGGAATCTTATAAATTGCCCTAGGTGTTCTTTAGGCTTGGCTGGAATGGTCCTGGCTAGGTGTTGGCAGGTTATGATAGGTAGCAAAGTCTACCTGAAGCTATATATATATATAGCTTATATATATATGAATCTGATGTACATTGCAACATAAATTTAGATGAGTATAAATGTGCTACATTTTTAACTTTGCAGAAGAGATCAAAACAATAATGTACCTAGGTAATAAGACTAGATATTGTGAACCATAAAACCTGATGAAATCTGGAAATGGATTTTCATGTTTTATCTTAATTTTAGTTCAGCCATAAGCAGATACTAAGACAAAAATTTGCATACAGAAAATTTCTTTGTATGTTGATCCTTTGAAACCCTCCTAGTGAATGGGGAAGTAAAGAAGTGAAAGGAGTAAGGACAGCAAAAATTGTGGTAGTGAACATGTTACCACTCAAGGCAATTGGTCTTAATACAACCAGATCATATATTACAGTATTTATATTAAAGTACTGTAATTTACTGTATTACAACCACTGAAATACTATGCAAAACATGCCTCATTATTATCCCACTGTTGGCAAAAAAGTTTAAAATGTACCCTGCCAGCTCCTGACTCTCCATGACTGATAGAGGGTCCATTACTGCTCTCCAGTCCCTTCCTATGTGACTGCCTAAGAAATCTCTGAACAGAGACATTCAGCAATTTGTAGATATACATGAGACCTCTTTGAACGACCCCCCAGTGTAAGCCAAGGGAAAATAGACGAAAAATTGATTTTGCATCTTTTGTTACCAATATTATTGACATTCTTCACGGAACTCTGGCTTTGTTTTAAAAGTTAAGACACAAGGTGAGCTCAATCTTGGTGGTCAAGGGCACCCTTTCATAAACAGAGAATAAGATATAAATTCTTCATTTCTTTGGGGCATGAGTCATATTTACCCAAATAAAATATAACCGTGATACCACAGTTTGTCTTTTAAACCAATAAACTCCTGAGTGGCCTGGGTAGAGAACTGTCTTACATGCACATATTTTTCCCATGAATTATAATCTGCTACTTCGCTTGTAAAATATACATAAAATCAACCACATTTAAAAAAGGTGGACCTTGATGACGAGTAAACAATGATGAAACTGTTAGTGCCAAGATTGCCAGTTCAAGTAAGTGACATGGTCCGAAATTGAGTGTGATGAATCACGGTGTCTGGTGGCCTAGGTTACTTCTTTATCTGACAACAGAGTATGAACAAGAGTAAAGAAGGAAAAATATGTGAACCGTGTCAAGTGAAATTGGAGAAAATAAACCACAGAAAGAAAATTGAGAGCTAAAAATGAACACTAGACATCAGTTTACTTTCATTAAACTGTAAGGTAAGTGATCTACAGGGGTACTTGGCTGTTGTTGCTCTGACCTAAAGAGTCTCTTTGGACTCTGGTCCTAAATGGGCGATGGGTGCAAATGGTGCCTGTTTAACTCAAGTGAAGCATGCATTGCCCATACTGTGTGCTGGTTTGGAACTGTTCTGTATCTCAGAAAAGCCATGTTTTTAATTCCTGATTCAATATTATTGGGTGGGATCTTTTTGATTAAGTTGTTTCCATGGGGATGTGACTCCCCCAATTGTGGTTAGGACATTTTAATTAGGTGGTTTCCATGGAGATGTATCTCCACTCATCCAAGGTAGATCCTTTACTGGAGTCCTCTGTGAGGGAAACTTTTCAGGAAAAGCTTCAAAGCTCTTTGGAGAGGCAGAAAGAAGACACACCCGAGGAAGCCATTTGAAATGAGAAGTCAGGAGACAAAGCCAGCAGATGTTGCTACGTGCCTTCCCAGTGGACAGAAAAACCCTGAACATCATCAGCCCTTTCTTGAGTCAAGGTGTCTTTCTCTGGATACCTTAGTTTGGACATGTTTATGGCCTTAGAACAGTAAACTTGTAACTTAATAAATTCCTCTTATAAAAGCCAACCCATTTCTGGTATTTTGCTATTTTGGGGGGCAATATTTTTCCTGCCCCAGCTGCTGAGTGTTGGTGGGGTCAGCTCTCAGCTGACTGCCTCTCCTGGACACAAAGTTCCCCAGAATTAAACTCCCCACCACAAAAGTGGCTTATGCATCCAATGACAGGCTGAAGAGGGTAGCAAGAAGGCACCTTGTTTTAGGCCGGCACTCTGCCAGACCACCTCACCTTCCCTAAACACTCTCTAAAAGATGTTCTTCAAGAAATAATGTGAAGCCTGCAGTGTCTTTCACAAAAAACCTGGGATTTAATGGCAAGAGTCTTAGCCTCCTCATGGCTGATATACTTTTCCAGTGTTTGAGTAGGGTTCCTACTGGCAGAACCTTTACTTCTAGCAAAGGGAAGAATATTTGCAGCATGAAGTCTCTGGTACATGCATGGTAGCAAAGTCTGTGATAGCCATTGGGGGAGTGTATATGGCAAAGCAGATAAAAAATGAGAAAAATATTTCTTATTTTAACTCAAAGATCTGACTTGACCATTATATATTTGTATTATTCCATTTATATGAAATTCCCACAAAAGACAAATCCATAGAGACACAAAGCGGATCAGTATTTGCCAAAGGGTGGGGAAGGAACAAATGGGGAGTGACTACTAAATAGGAACAGGGTTTCCTTTCAGGTGATTAAAATGGTATGTAACTTCATAAAGGTGCTGCTTACTCAACATTGAAAATATTCTAAATGCCACTAAATTGAACACTTTAAAATCATTAATTTTATGTTCTATGATTTTTTTCCTCAATTAAAAAATATCATCTCCTATTGCAGAAATTTCAAAAGGACATAATTTGAGGCCAGGATGCTTCCAATAGCCCTGAAATCAAATAGAATGCTCCCATCAGCTTTGCAGAAGTGTGAACAGCCTCCCTGTGCTGAGCTACAGCCCTCCTGCCCAAACTGAGGTGCAAGGACGGTCCTTGCCTGTACCCACACTGGAGAGTTCCACCCAGGCCCCTCCTCCCATCAGATCTCAAGCACTCATGCCCCAGATACTGAGTGTCATGGGGTCAGCTCTCAAAAGAGTGCCTCTCCGGGACACAAAGTTCCCCATAATTGAACTCCCTACCATAAAGGTGGTTTATACATCCAATGATAAGTTGAAGAGGGTTGCAGGAAGGCCCCTTGCTTTAGGCCAGCCACTCTGGCAAACCACCCCACCTTCAGAGATCCTGGGGATACTGGCCGAGACCCCCATTCCAGCTGAGTCACCATCAACTCCTCTGCCCACACTGCTACCCTCGCTCCCCAAGGGTATTGATCCCAAGGTCCCCAGCTCCACCCTGTATCAACTTCCCACAGCAGATCTCCCTTGCGAACTCTGAGATTGCTTCTCAACCAGGAGCAATTTTGCCCCCAGGTCGACTTGTGGCAGCATCTGGAGACATTTTGGGCTGTCAGATGTGGGTGGAGTGGGGTGCCGCTAGAACCAGTAGGTAGAGGCCAGGGATGCAGCTGAACATCCTGAAATGCAAAAGGCCCACACAACAGAGAAGTATCTGGCCCAGAATGTGAAGTTTGGAGGTTGAGAACCCTGTTTAGAATATAAACTCCATGAAAGCAGTGAGTGTGCTTCTCTGCCATGTATGTTGCTCTAACGTGTCACATATATACTAAATATATATTCATAGAGCTAATGAGTAAGTGAATGTATTTGGAAACCAATCATACACAGCCATTTCTTCAGGCTAAGTCTCCCCAGAATACTCAGGCTTGGGCTTCCCATTTTTCTTAGCCTCTTCACTCTAGAATTCAAGGCTTTCTACAATCTGGTTCCTTATCAACCTCTGACCTCATCTCTTATCTTTCTCCTCCTTGCTCAATGACTCATATATTTAGATAAAAATGCTTTTTGAGCTCCTTTAATAGATTGATTATGAGAGAGAACTTGGATGAATTAGCTCATAAAGAGAAGAACAGCCTCTAGATATAAAGTTCACCTGCATGGTGATCTAGATTTTTCCTGGGGTCTGTTAATGTCTCAGAACTGGTCTGTTCTCCAATGATTAATTATGTGGAGCAAAGGTAGGGTGGTATATGGTACATGATCTTCACTGTACCATGTTCTGTTCACCATGACTATAAAAAATGCCATGTGGATAGTAGTGAGGCCAGTTAGGTGATCCCTGGTGGGCCAGGAAATATAATGACACAAAGAAAAGACAGCTTAAGTGATAGTTTCAATGTGATAATGTTATTTGAGGGTAGTTTTATTAATGGCATCAAAAAATCACAGACTTTTTGCCATATGGTTAACTGCCCCCAAAGTTTGATATACATATCATTACAAATTCAAACTCAATTTACTCTTCCATTTTTACTCTGTGTATTTACTACTTTGTGGAATTGGCCTATTGAGATTTCTGTTAATGAGTAAATATATTCAACAATCTGTTTTTGAGAAACAACATGAAACAGTCATAAGAAATACAAATTCTATAACACAGCTATCTTCCTATAATTTGTGATAAGGAATAGTTCTATTTTAACAAAGACTTCAGGTGGCAATTTATTTAGTTAAAGCAGTAATTATCCTTCTTACTTAAAAATGTTGTTTCTTCTGCATATCTGAATAGCTTCCCTACATGGGAAGCATCACAGTCTGCTATGAATTTTGACTGTATCATTTGTCTTTTTCCTAAAAAAATAAAAATAAAGTTTCTGATAAAGATTTTCCTCTCTTCAGGAATTTTTTTATTAGAGAAGGTGTGGGTTTGCAGAAAAATCATGCAGAAAGTACTGAGTTCCCAATACCTTACAACACACATTTGCACTAATGTACTGCTTTGCTAGAATTGACAAACCTTAATATTGCAATTATGTTATTAACTTCGGTCTGTAGTTTACCTTAGGGTTTATTCTTTGTGCTGTACTGTTTTAATTTTTTTTTAATTTTTTAATTCTGATAACATATATAAAACATAAAATTTCCCATTTCAACCACTTTCAACTTTATGATTCAATGGAGTTAATTACATTCACAATGTTGCACTACTATCACCACCATCCATTACCAAAACATTCCCATCACCCCAAATAGACACTTGACCAATTAAACACTAACTCCCCATTTCCCAATCCTACCAGCCCCTGGTAACCTGTATTCTTATTTCTGACTTGATTAATTTGCATATTCTAATTATTTCATATAAATGAGATCATAAAATAGTTGTACTTTCGATTCTGGCTTTTTTCACTCAACACGATGTTTTCAAAGTACATCCATGTTGTGACACGTATCTAAATTTCATTCCTGTTAATGGCTGAATAATACTCTATTGTATGCATGTATAGTATTTCATTTATCCATTCACTGACTGATAGATATTTGGGTGTCTTCCATTATTTGGCAGTTGTAAATAATGCCGCCATGAATATTGGTGGGCAAATATATGTGCAAATCCCTGCTTTCAATTCTTTTGGATATATCTAGAAATGAGATTGCCAGATCATGTGTTTATCCTATACTTAAACTTTCTGATGAAATGTCAAACTTTATTCCACAGTGGCTTCATCATTTTACATTCCTACCAATAATGTATGTGGGTTCTTATTTGTCCACATCCTTGCCAAAACTTGTTATTTTGTATTTTTTTTAAATAATAGTCATAGTGAAGTAGTATTTCATTGTGATTTTGATTTTCATTGCTTTAATCACTAATGATATTGAACATCTTTTCATGGGCTTATTGACCATGCATATATCCTATTTAGAGAAATGTCTATTCAAGTTATGCCCACTTTTTTTTTTTTTAATTGAGTTGTTTGCCTTTTTTTTTTTTTTACTCAATTGTAGGAGTTCATTATAAGTCCTTGATATTATACCCTTGTCAGTTATACATGGTTTCCAAATATTTGCTCCCATTTTGTAGGTTGCCCTTTTACCTCTTTTCTTCTTAAATGGGCAGGCACCAGGAATCTCCAGTATGGCAGGCAAGAACTCTGCCCTTTTACCCTTTTGATAATGTTTTGCTGAAAGAAAGTTTTTAATTTGGTGAAGTCCAATTTATCTATTTATCCAGAAAATCTAGATTCCTGGCCTCTTTCTGTATCTTCCATCCACCCTGAAAGGCAGAGCCAGATGAAAATAAAATTTGGGATAAATGCTTCCTCCTGAGACCATACCCATTTTGACTGTTGAAATGGCTGGCACACAACAGGGAAAGGATGAAGGGATCACTCAGAAATCCTGAGCCACTGGTCAGGATGGTGATGGTGTGGAATCCCTCTTCGCAGATATGTCTCTGTTAGTTCAATTTCATGTAAAAAGAAATTAGTAGTTTGTGTAACATAGCATAGTAAATTGACATAACATTCAATTAAATTTCTGGCATTAAGGAGACGTAAACTATAACTCAAGCACCAGTATATTACTGTATATACTGTATATGCAGTATAACTGCAGTATATATTATTGAAGTTACTGGTGATTTATGAAAATTGCAAATTATAAGTAAAAATTCATGGAAAGTACTGATCTCTTCAATGATATTAAATATATCTTGCAACCAAAAGCCTATTCAATCCCTAGCAATAAATAAATATTATCTATTCATTGACATAAGCTATACAGTTTATTGTTTTGTGATTATATTTTTATTTTAAATAATATCAAACTTACAGGGCAGTTGCAAAAATAAGACCAATCCCATATAGGGAATTCTAACATATCCCTTATATCCAGATCTACCAACTCTAACCCTTTGCCACCTTTGCTGTATCATTCTTTCTCTCTCTCTCTTTCTTTCTTAATTGTGGAAACACATATAGAACATAAATTTAACCACCTCCAAACCTCTCAAGCATATCATTCATAAGATTAATCATATTCACAGTATTTTAGTACCCTTACCACCATCCTTTACTAAAATTTTCCCTTTACCACAAACAAAAATCTTATACTCTTATATTGACTTCCTTATACCCCACCTCCCATCCCTGGTAAACTGTATTCTACATTCTGTCTCTAGGAGTTTTCATGTTCTCTGATATTTTCTTTTAGGTTATTATTGGTCTTAAGTTAATGATCTCAAATCTCTAACCATACCATTTGCTTTAACACCAATTTAACTTCAAATGTGTACAAAAGCTATGTTTTCATACCTCTCCATCCCCTCACCTTTATGTAGTTCTTGTCACAAATTACATATTTATACATTATGAATTCAAAACCATTGATTTATCATTATATTTCATTCATTTGCCTTTCAGATCCTATAAGATGTAAAAAGTAAAAGTTATAAATAAAAAATAGCAGAGTAGTAGTATTTATATTTATCAATGCCATTATTTTTACTGGATATCTTTATTTCTTCATGTGGCTTCAGTCAATTGCCTATTATCTTTCCTTTCAAACTGCAGAATTCCTTATAGCTTTTCTTGTAATGACAGTCTATGAGTGACAATGTCCTTCAGCTTTTGTTTATCTGGAAATGTTTTCATTATGGTGAAAAATAACATATATACCTAAAAAAGCAATAAATGTCAAAGCACACTGCAACAATTAGATATAAAACAGATTTCAGAATTTGGTATGTGTTATAATTCCACAACTTTAGGTTTTTACTTCTAGCTGCTCCAAGACAATGGAGACTAAAAGAAATATCAATATAATGATTCAACAGTCATACCTATTTGTTAAATCCTATTTTCTTTATTATAACTCCTCCTTCTTTGATATTTCTCCCAATTGTTAAAGATATTTGGGCTATGCCCATTCTAAATTTTTTGTATTGGAAAGAGCTGTCAATAATATGGGACATGGGGATGGAACTAGCTGATATTTTGGAGAGGCTGGCCTTTCTGAGTTTCAGGACTTATTTGGCCTAGGAACCCATCTGGAGGTTGTAGGTTTGGGGAAAGTAATTATAGTACATGGAATCTTTGTAGAATTTCAGACAGTCTTAGGTTTTCTTTAGGGCTGGCAGGAATGGTTTTGGTCAGGGTTTGGCAAACCATAATAAGTAGTAATGTCTAGCCTCCAGAGTAGCCTCTTGATTCTATTTGAACCCTCTCAGCCACTAATACCTTATTTGTACAACTCTTTTCCTCCTTTTAATCAGGAAGACATTGACAATCTCACAGTGCCAGAGCCAGGCTCATCTCTGGGAGTTATATTCCACATTGCCAGGGAGACTTTCATGCCTAGACATCATGCCCCATGTAGGGTGGAGGGTAAGGATTTCACTTGCAAAGTTGGGTTTAGAGAGAGACTACATCTGAGCAACAAAAGAGGTCCTATGGAATTAAGTCTTAGGCATGATTATTGGTAAGCTAATCTTCCCTGCTACAAAAATAAGCTTCACAAGAGCAAGCCTCAAGATCAAGGGCTTGGTTTATTAACTTGGGAATCCCTAATGTTTGAGACAGTATCAGGGGTATCCCCAGTGGTGAAGTTTAATAGTTTCATAGTTTTTCTATCTTCCTTCAAGGGACTTTGCTAATACTTTTCAATTATCTGCTTTACATACTCTGGGGTGTATCCAGGCATTAAATTAAGCTATGCAGAATTACAAGCCCTCGTTCCCATTCTGGGTTTCCTCCACCCTTTTTTTTTGCCAGATATATAATTCTTTTTTTTTTAATTTTTTTATAAACATTTTTATTAATTAAAAAACTTAACAAAAGAACATTAAGATATCATTCCATTCTACATATACAATCAGTAATTCTTAATATTATCACATAGTTGCATACTTATCATTTCTTAGAACATTTGCTTCGATTTAGAAAAAGAAATAAAACGACATCAGAAAAAGAAATAAAACGATAATAGAGAAAAAAAGATTATACATACCATACCCCTTACCCCTTGCTTTCATTTATCACTAGCATTTCAAACTAAATTTATTTTAACATTTGTTCCCCCTATTATTTATTTTTATTCCTTATGTTCTACTCTTTTGTTGATATAGTAGCTGAAAGGAGCATCAGACACAAGGTTTTCACATTCACAGAGTCTCATTGTGAAAGCTATATCATTGTTCAATCATCATCAAGAAACATGGCTACTGGAACACAGCTCTACATTTTCAGGCAGTTCCCTCCAGCCTCTCTGCTACATCTTGA
>PVIY010007352.1:60332-80332 GCA_004026745.1 Myrmecophaga tridactyla | reverse complement strand
TAAGAAATACAAAAGGGTGTTCTGATGGGTGGGGAAAAAAAATAACACAGGAAGGAGAAGGAGGAGGTCTGGAGGAGGGTACAGAATTGAAAAGTACCAGTAAGGTACCCAGTAAGGGTAATTTAAAGGATAAAAAGAGAAAGAGGGAAAAGAATATACAGATCTGACAAATAAAATAAAAAAACATAAGGTGGTGGATTCAAGAAATGCCTTTTCAGTAGTAACTTTGAACGTTAATGGACTAAATTTACCAATTAAAAAATACATATTGGCTGAATGGATTAAGAAACAATCCAGCTATATGCTGCTTACAAGAGACTCATCTCAGACACAAAGATACAAATAGGTTTAACGTGAAAGGATTGAAAAAGAATTTTCATGCAAGTTGTAACCAAAAAAAAAAAGGAGTAGCAATACTAATATCGGATGAAATAGACTTAAAATGTAAAGGCATCATAAAAGACAAATAAGGACAAACAAACAGTCAATTCATCAAGAAGATATAACAATCATAAATGTTTATGCTCCCAATCAAGGAGCTCCAAAGTACATGAGACAGACATTGGCAAAACTGAAAGGAGTGATAGATGTTCCAACAATAATAATAGGAGACTTCAATATAGCACTCTCTTCTATAGACAGGACAATCAGAGAGAAGATCAACAAGGAAATAGCAAAGTTAAATAACTTGATGAATGGATTAGACATGGAACATTATCCAGGATAGATCATATGTTGGGGCACAAAACAGGTCTTTATAAATTTAAAAACACTGAAATTATTCCAAGCACTTTCTCTGACCACAATAGGTTGTAGCTGGATCTCAATAAACCCCAAAGAATGAGAACATTCACAAATATATGGTGTTTAAACACGCTCTTAAGCAACCAGTGGGTCAAAGAAGAAATTGCTAGAGAAATCAGTAGCAACCTGGAGACGAATGAAAATGAGAACACCATTCATCAGAACTTATGGGATGTGACAAAGGCTGTGCTAAGAGAGAAATTTATTGCCCTAAATATCTATATTAAAAAACAAAGTGCAAATATCAAGGACTTAACAGCACACCTAGAGGAACTTGAGAAAGAACAGCAAACTAATCTCAAAGCAAATAGAAGAGAAATACCAAAGATTAAAGCAGAGATCAATGAATGGGAGAGCAAAAAAGCAATAGAAAGAACCAATAAAACCAAAATTTGGTTCTTTAAGAAAATCAGATTGAAAATAAGATTGATTGGCCATTGGCAAGACTGACAAAGAAAAAATGAGAGAGGATACAAATAAACAAAATCAGAAATGAGAAGGGGTGCATTATCACAGATCATGAAGATATAAAAGAAATCATAAAAGGACACTATCAACAACTATATGCCAACAATCTAGACAACTTAGATGAAATGGGCAAATTCTTGGAAAAACACAAACACGCTACACTGACTCAGGAAGAAATAGAAGATCTCAACAAGCCAATCACAAATAAAGAGATTCAATCAGTCATCAAAAATCTTCCCACAAAGAAAAGCTCAGGGCCAGATGGCTTCACAGGGGAATTTTATCAAATATTCCAAAAAAAAAAAAACTAACACCAATCCTGCTCAAACTTTTCCAAAAAATGGAAAAAAAGGGAACTCTACCTAACTCATTTTATGAAGCCAATGTCATTTTAATACCAAAACCTGGTAAAGATGCTGTAGGAAAGGGAAACTACACACCAATATCCCTAATGAACATAGATGCAAAAATTCTCAACAACATATTAGCAAATTGAATCCAACAACACATTAAACTAATTATACACCACAGCCATGTATGGTTTATACCAGAAATACAAGGGTAGTACAATAGAAGAAAATCAATTGATGTAATACAGCACATTAACAAATCAAAAGGGAAAAATCACAGAATCATCTTGACATGCTGAAAAAGCATTTGACAAAATGCAACATTCTTTTCTGATAAAAACTCTCCAAAAGATAGAAATCAAAGGTACCTACCTCAGTATGATAAAGGGAATATATGCAAACCGATAGCAAGCATCATACTCAATGGATAGAGACTGAAAGCTTTCCCCCTAAGATCAAGAATGAAACAAGGATGCCCACTGTCACGATTATTATTCAACATTGTGCTAGAAGTTTTAGCTGGAGCAATCAAGCAGGGCAAAGAAATAAAAGACACCAAACTGGAAAGGAAGATTCCAGTTAAAAAAAAAAACTCTCATTATTTGCAGATGATATGATACTATACTTGGAAGATCCTGAGAAATCTGCAGCAAAGTTACTTGAGCAATAAACAAATTCAGCAAAGTGGCAGTATATAAAATTAATGTGCAAAAATCAGTAATATTTCTATACACAAGCAATGACCTAGCTGAGGAGTCAATTAAGGGAAAAAAAAGGCCAGTCAAAATAGAAACTAAAAGGATCAAGTACTTCAGAATGAACTTAACTAGGGATGTAAACAACTTGTACACAGAAAACTTTACAACATTGCTAAAGGAAATCAAAGGAGATCTAAATAGGTGGAAAGACATTTCCTGCTCATGGATAGGAAGGCTAAATATAGTTAAGATGTCAATTCTCCCAAATTGATCTACAGATTCAATACAGTACCAATCAAAATTCCAACAGCCTACACTGAAAACTTGGAAAAGCTAATTACCAAATTTATTAGGAAGAGGAAGAGATCCTGAAAACCTAAAAGCACTCTAAAAAAGAAGAATGAAGTGGGGAAATTAACACTCCCTGCCTTTAAAACATATTATAACGCAACAGTGGTCAAAATAGCATGGTATTGGCACAAAGATAGATGCACTGATCAGTGGAATCGAATCAAGAGTGCACAAATAGTCCACCAAATCTATGGTCAACTGATTTTTGGCAAGGCCCCAAAATCCACTGAACTGGGACAAAATAGTCTTTTCAATAATTAGGCATGGAAGAATTGGATATCAACAGCCAAGAGAATGAAAGTGGACCCCTATTTTATGCCCTACACAACAATTAACTCAAAGTGAATCAAACACCTAAATATAAGAAGAACTAGCAACATAAACTTTCTAGAAGAAAATATAAGGAAACATCCTCAACCTTGTAATAGGAGGTAGCTTCCTAAATTTTATGCCCAAAGCACAAGTTAAAAAAAAAAAAAAAAGAACAAATGAGTAAATGGGGTCTCCTCAAATCAAATGCCACTGCACCTCAAAATACTTTGTCAAAAAGGTGAAGAGGCCACCAACTCAGTGGGAGAAAATACTTGGGAATTGCACATAGGACAAAGATTTGATATCCTGTATATACAATGAAATCATACAACTCAACAACAAAAGAACAAACAACCCAAATATAAAATGGGTAAAGATATGAATAGGTATTTTTCTGAAAAGCAAATACAGATGGCTCAAAAGGACATGAAGAGATGCTCATTTTCACTGGTTTTAAGGGAAATGCAGATCAAGACTACAATGAAATACCACCTCACACCGATAAGAACGACTGCTATTAAACAAACAGGAAACTAAATGTTGGAGAGGATGTGAAGAAACTGGGACACTTATGCTCTGCTGGTGGGAATGTATAGTGGTTCAGCAACTATAGAAGGCTCTTTGGAGGTTCCTTCAGAAACTAAATATCGAGTTGCCCTATGACCCAGCAATAGCACTATTGGTATATATCCAGAAGAGCTGAAAGCAATGACACAAGCAGACATTTTTACACTGATATTCATAGCAGCATTATTCACAATGGCCAAAAAAGGAAACAAACAAAATGCCCATCAACAAGATGTGATATATACATATGATGGAATATCATGCAACAGTAAGATGAAATGACATCCTGCAGCACATGACAACATGGATGAGCCTTGAAGACATAGTGTTGAATGAAATAAGCCAGATACAAAAGGATAGATACTGTATGATTCCACTTTTATGAACAGAATAAAGGTATAATCAGAGGCTTATAATACAGAAGATAGGATACTTAGAGATATATAGAAGCTAGAGATGGGTGAACTGTTAGCTAATGAGGTTGAACTCCAATGTAAGGGAATAGGTAGGAGTGAAGGTGGTTCTCTAGCTAGTCTATAATTAATAATACCTTAGTGAAGATAAGCAAGATTGAAAGGGGTTTTATAGACCTATGTGTCACACTGATTAACACTAGAAATATGAATTATTTCTTGCAAGAATTACTTCAAAGATAGGATTCATGTACAAAGAGTGTTTAATTCCAGGGTATAGGGGGAAAACTGTTATTGCATGCTATGGTCTATGTTCGAAAAATAAACCATCAGTGCTACCACAGAAATCGCAAAGGTAAATAACTGGGGGAGGGATGAAAGTTAAGAGGAGGTTTAGATTTCCTATCTGACAAGACTGTGTTTATGGGTTTTCTTTCTCTTGGGAACAATGAAATGATCTAAAATTGAGAATGTTGATGGACGGTGGACTTTGGTCACTATACATGATGCCTAATGAATGCAGGTGGCTGAAGGATGCACTGACTGAGAAATAGATTGGTGAAAGATGGTGTACACTTATGAATGAAGGTTGTGCTGCTATAAAAAGGAACAAAGTCATGATGTAAATGAACATGTGGGACATTTGGTGAGGCAAAATAAGCCAGAAACTAAAGAAAAACAATAGTATGGTCTCCTTTAGAAAATGTTCATAAGAAAATAGGGGCCTAGATTGTAAGCTTTTAGAACCGACACATTAAGTCCAGAGTGGTGATTATTATTTCTGGATTTTGAGAGGATGTTATATATATATAGCCTGATATTTAGAGATAAAAGCAATGTTGATCAGGTTTGGGTTAAAGTTATTCAGAACGCAGGGGTATAGAGAACAGTGTCTATATTTTAGAACTTCACCTACTCTTTGAGACCAATGGAAGAAAGTTTTATTTGGTCTGTAACTGAAGTTTTCTGTACTGCATAATCTAACTCAACCTGACTATAAAGCTCATTTGAACAATTGAAACACAGAAAGCCCAGAATAAGAAAGAAGTCCTTTAATCCTGTATAGATTATTGTAATGCCTGGATACATCCTAGAGTACATTAAGCAAATAATCAAAAAGTATTGGCAAAGTCCCTTGAGGGAGGGGAGTAAAAATATGGAGGTATTATATCTTATCATCAGGGACTCCCCTGATACTGTGTTAAAGTTTTGTTCCACCCAAATCAATAGGCCATGCCGTTGATCCTGAGGCTTACTCTTGTGAAGCTTATGTAGGTAGTACAGAAGCTTATACTACCTATAGGCATTCCTTAGAATTGCTTCTGGAGGACCTCTTTTGTGGCTCAGATGTGGCCTCACTTTCTCTAAGCCCAACTCTGCAAGTGAAATCATTGCCCTCCCCCCTACAAGGGACATGACATGCAGGGGTGAAAGTCTCCCTGGTGACATGAGAGATGACTCACAGGGATGAATCTGGCCCTGGCACAGTGGGACCAACAATTCCATCCAGAGGAAAAGGAGGGAAAGGCATGTAACTAATAAAGAATCTGTGGCAGAGAGGGTTCAAATAGAGTCGAGAGGTTACTTTGGAGGTTGCTCTTCCCCAAGCTTCAGTTAGACCTTGTTATCTATCATAACCTGCCAAACCCTAACCAGGACTATCCCAGCCAATCCTAAAGAACACCTAGGACAATATATAAGTTACCACAGGAGTCCCATGCACTAGAGTAACTTCCCAGAAACTTACAACCTCTAGGTAGGTCCTTGATCCAGATAAGTCCTGAAAGCTAGAGGGCCCAGCCTCTCCAGAACATCAGATATTTCCATCTCCCTATCCTATGCTAGTGACAGACCCTTCCAATATGAAAATTAACAAATACCATAGCCCAAACACCCCTAAAGAAAGGGATGGATGATCAAAAGTGATGGCAGAGTTATACGATGAAGATAGGATTTAACAAATGAATATGAATGTCAAATAATTAAATTGGTGTCTCTTTTAGTTTCTAGTATCTTAGAGCAGCTAGAAGTTAAAACCTAAAATTGTTGGATTGTGACCCATATCAAACTCTGGAATATGTTCTATAACTATTTGTGGTGCTGTGCTTGGAAACGTAGGGTTTTTTTTTTTGTATATATGTTATTGTTCACAAAAAAAGTCTATTGTGATGATAAAATATTTAAGCCTTCTAGCCTCCTATATTATGAAGCAACTAGAAGGAAAAATCTGAGAGGATCATTCAGTAGCCCATGACAAACTCTGGGATCTGTCCTGTAACTTTTTGTTGAAGAGTGCTTTGAAAACTCTTGCTTTTTTATTTCTTTGCTTTGCGTATATGTGACACTATACAATAAAAAGTTTAAAAAATTAAACTTAATGTACAATTACTTTATCTCAAAACTGCTGTCATTTGTCTTTTGCACTATAACTACTGTCTATGGTTTAATTTAGGGTTCACTGTGCTATGTTTATTTTGTAACTATGATTAGACATATTTCAGGCCTTTTCATTTTAATCTCTGTTACTCCTAACTTTTCTATTATATTTCCTTTAGTTTTACTTCAAGCTTACTTCTGGGTAATTTCTTCAGATATGCATTTTAACTAATGCATACAGAATTTGGTCTTGCCCAAAGAAAGGTCTGATCTTTGCCTCTGACTTCTGGGAAGTAATCTATGCATTTGATAGATGTGTCTTTGCTTAGGGTGGGGCAGGCCATGCCAGATGGTAAGTGGGACCAGTCACACCTGATAGACCAAAGAGAGAATTCTGTGAGTTTCTGGGTGGGAGCTTTGGGTCATGCAATATTAGGTGACCTGGCGATGAGTTGAACAACATGGACAAGCAATCATTCTGTCACACCTATGTATGAGCCATAAAAATAAGTTTGAATTCCAAAGCCCAGGTGAGTATCTACTTTAGAAACACTGTGTGTATCATCATGTGGATACACAGCTTTCCCAGCAGCATTTTTTGAAGAGTCTATTTTTCCCCATTGCCTGTACTCCACTGTCTTGCTGGCATCAACCACCTATCTTATTTTGTTAATGTCCTCCATTCCAATGATTTTTCCTAATTTTTAATTTCTCACATTTGTAATTCTTCCTTTATTTAGATTGTCAGTGTTTTGTCAACTTTTCACATTTTTTGGAAATAATTATCATTTTCATTAATTTATAGCTCCTTTTTCTAGGTTTCTTAAGTTATTAAGTTTACTTTAAAATATATTTCCTTAATTTGAGTTCTTTTTGGATTACTTTGTTGAAATGTTGCATATTTTTGAAATGGTTATATAACTTATTTATTTTTGTATTTCTTCATTTTATTTATATGAATATTTAACATTGCTATCTATATTTATTGTGTCTCATGTGAAAATCAGAATATGCATTATTTTTATTTGCTTTATTACTTGGAAATTTTTCCATAATATTTTTATTTTTTCTTTGACCTAAAAGTTTTTAATTGTGAGTGGGAATTCCATTATTCTTTGTTGTTAATGTCTTTCTTTGTTGCATTTGGATCATAGGCCCTTGTTTATTTGAATTTTATTTTGTGGTAAATATAGGATCTTTAAAAGAATTTAATGTGGACTTTATTATTGTATGTGTCTGCCCTATCTGGAAATAAAATTTTACTTTTTATTCTAAGCATTCAGAAAAGAATATAAGTACATAAGTATGATTATATATATACATACATACATTGTGGAATATGTTTTTACACTTATTTCATACTAAATCACGCTTATGAATGAAAGTAGCTGACTTTAATATTCACATGGAAAAATATATAAGAAAAAAATAAAAAAGAACTCCTAAAATAATGGTTTATCATGGGGGGGTTCATTGTGGGAACAAAGTCTCTGGTACAACTGACATTTTCAGCAAATGACTTTTGTTTTTTTTTTATTTTAACATTTGTTCCCCCTATTATTTATTTTTATTCCATATGTTCTACTCGTCTGTTGACAAGGTAGATAAAAAGAGCATCAGACACAAGGTTTTCACAATCATACAGTCACATCGTGAATGCTATATCATTATACAATCATCTTCAAGAAACATGGCTACTGGAACACAGCTCTATATCTTCAGGCACTGCCTTCCAGCCTCTCCATTACATCTTGAATAACAAGGTGATATCTACTTAATGCGTAAGAGTAACCTCCAGGATAACCTCTCGACTTTGTTTGGAATCTCTCAGCCACTGACACTTTGTCTCATTTCACTCTTCACCCTTTTGGTCGAGAAAGTTTTCTCAGTCCCTTGATGATGAGTCTCAGCTCATTCTAGGGTTTTTTTCAATCCCTTGATGCTGAGTCTCAGCTCATTCTAGGATTTCTGTCCCACATTGCCAGGAAGGTCCACACCCCTGGGAGTCATGCCCCATGTAGATAGGGGAAAGCTGGTGAGTTTGCTTGTTTTGTTGGCCACATCTGAGCAACAAAAGAGGTTCTCTTGGGGATTGACTCTTAGGCCTAACTTTAAGTAGGCTTGACCTATCCTTTGTGGGGTTAAGTTTCATATGAACAAACCCCAAGACTGGGGGCTCAGCCTACAGCTTTGGTTGTCCACACTGCTCGTGAGAATATCAAGAATTCAACTTGGGCGAGTTGAATTTCCCCTTATTCTCACCATTCCCCAAAGGGGACTTAGAAAATACTTTTTTATTCACTGATCAAATCACTCTGGAATTTATTGGGGCATCACTCTGGATAAACTAACAAAATTTCATGTCCTACTCAAGGTTCCACGTACTTATGGTGTTCAATTAAGCTGAAATCACTGCTTTTTTACTTACATTGCACAAGGGTCAAAATGAGCAGGGGAAGAGATCCCATCATGTCTGGTCCCCCAGGTTGGCCAACTGCTTGGGTCAGGGTTGGTGGATGGTGGCCCTGCTCACCCTGTTTCATGTAGGAAAAGAAGGATTTCCTACATTAAAGTATTTCCTACAGGCAGCCTGTGCTGCCTGAAGCCTGAATATTTATAAACTTCAGGGGAAGAGGGTTCTGCATCTGAGATTTTCTGCCATAATACGCTGGAATTACTCATTCCTGTGTGGGGTTCAATGTAGATCAGTTCATTACATTAAAGCATCTACCTGGGCTGTGGAATAGAACCATGGAAACATTTGCATACAATGGAAAAGCAAGTGGTATAGGAAAGGGCTGGGAGATGTCTACTAGAAATGCCTAAGACTTCCCAGTAGGGGAAGGTAATTTTACATGTGATAAAGACCCCATAATAAAAATAGAAATTATACAACAAAAATATTATGAAAGATTTATTTAGAAAATAGAGATATATAAACATTAGTTTAAAAAAAAGCTCAGTGAAATCTTTTATAAAAAGAATGATTTTTTGTGCAATACATTTCTTGAATTCATCTATACTTGAAAATGTTACTTATCTTGCATGTTATTTAGCTTTAGAAACTTTAGACTATTCATTTTCCATAAAGTTACTGAATTGTTGCCTGCTAACTTTTAGAATTTAGAGCTATAGATAGGACCAAATCCATCTTGAGTGGGAGGAAAGAATGGAGCTGGTCTGGAATCCATTTCTTTTCCAATTACAAAGTGGGTGTTCTTAGGAAAAAAGGACATTGACTGGTCCTATCTCCTTGTAAACATACTGCTATCTTGATCTTTTGTTATTTGCAAGAAAGAGAGTACTAACTATAGATTATTCTTAACAGAATGACTCTGGTTTGGGATTTCTTTCAGTAAACAAACCTAGAGCTTATGCGTTTATGAGGCAGGACTCCCTAGTAAATATCACACAAGTCCTGATGTCATTTGAATGTAAAACAAAACAAAACAAAATGCTTCATAACTAAATTCTCCCTGTTGAGTGAAGTGACCAACAAACTACACTTGGTGACCTCATCTATTTCACTGTGCCAGATGCCAATGAGGAAATGACATATCCAAGTAGTCATGCAGAATTTGCCAGGACTCTCCTAAATTTGCTTTTGCCTCTTCCATGACTGTATCCTTCAAATTACTAGTAAAAGTCAATGCTTGGGAAAAAAATAACAAATTAAATTACAAAAAAAGTAAATGCTGAGTAAGCACTCTGATTTATGTGATTCATATCTAACAATTTAATCTTTTATATTACTTAACATGAATCTTAATGGCTAGAATAGTTTTTTAGGAAAAAATGGAGATAGAAAACTTTGATGAGAAGGTAATGACAGTATGTTGAATTACATCTCCCAAAAAGATATGTTGAAGTCCTAACCCCCATTAACACGTATATAACATTGAGAACTTACAGACATAATTAGTTAACTGAACATGAGGTCATACTGGAGTAAGATGTGTTCTTCTTCCAGTATAACTGTTGGCCATATATGAAGGGGAGAAGAGACACAGATGCAAGAGAGGGGAATGCCAGGTGATGATAAAGGTAGAGATTGGGTTGATTCTGCTGCAATCCAAGGAATGCACAAGATTGCAAGCAAACCATGAGAAACTAGTAAAAGACAAAGAAGGATTGCCCCTTACAGGTTTCAGAGGGATCATGGCATTGCTGAAACTTTCATTTTTTACTTCTAACTTCTAGAATTTTGAGGCACTAAATTTCTGTTATTGTAAAACACCAAGTTTGTGGTTATTTGTTATGGCAGCCCTAGGAATCTGAAACCCCATCCTTGGTATGAGACAAAGGATGAGATGAGATAGTATGGAAATTTTAACCAATCAGGAGAAAATAAGTACAGCATACCTAGCAAGGTAGGCCATTGACAAGTGTAAGACTGAAAGGAACATATAAAATTTCTCCTCCCTAGATATTACTAACAGCTCTAGTCCCGTCCAGATCTCAAATAGATGGAAGAAGGAGACAAATCTGTTTATAATACCAGCTTTTGCTGTCACTGGAAAGCCTTTTTCAGTCTCTGTGACAGTGGGCAGATGTCATATTCACTTAAAACTCAATTAAGATCATTGGTTACCTATAAGAATATATGGATATCTGGAGTTCAAAGAAGGCATTAATTAAAATAGCTGGATTATTTTATAGAATAATACTGACAGAAATCTGGTGAATTTTTATTGGTATGCATTCTTAGAATTATTGTTCAGGACATGAAACATATTTTTTGAATCTACTAAATAGAAAAGATTATTTGAGTTGATAATAGATCCTCAACAGTTTGCAAACATTTCTGCATGGTAGTTCACTGGCATAGGCTTGCTAATTTTTGTAGCACTGGATAAAAGGCAAGTTTGGGTAAATCTACCCTGAAAAGGGTCAGGTCCCTGTTCTTCCCCATAAATAAATGGAATACTTCTTCCTTGGTGGTTGGAATTTTACCAAGACAAGTGGCATTAGACTGTCTTTGTGATGGTCATAAAGACAAACTTAAATTAATGGCACTGGCACAAATGCCAATAGATGTGGTAATTCATTGGGCATCTTGACTTTGGGTGCCCTATATACCTTGCTCTTTGGAAGCCAGGGATATATTCAGCAGGTATGGTTTGACCAGCTCAATTCCTGGGCAAAAGTGCTATATAGTGAGAAAAACAATCCATTACTTGTAAAAGAAGGAGAACATGTAGAGGAGACTTGAATAGACAGGTGAAGAAATGACAACCAGATCAGTTGGCTGGATTTGTTTGTGTGTTTTTTAAACAGAGGGTAAAAAAAAAAAAAAGTAAATATGTGGATTTTTCTATTAAGGATTTGGCAGCTTAGTATTAAAGTGTCATGGATGGAGGCAGCAGCTCTAGCCCCACCCTCCATTCTTCAAGCACCCTGGCAAATTCACTCTCTGTATCACTGTCTGAAGGAATTCAAATCCAATTATGAGGATTTGAATAGTTTTTAACAGATAATTCTCAAATAAGGAGCTGAATTTACTACGTCAACTCGAAGAAGGAATAAAAGGCCAAGGACTTGCCTAACCACTGGGCATGAAATGAAAGTAGCATAATAGGATATACATGATGGTTCGGTTAAAATGGCCTTTTACATTAAACACAGCTTCATGAAAATCTGTTGGACTAGAGAAGCTCAAGGCACAATTATCTCCATGGGGGATAAGTGCTCTAAAAAGTTCTACATTGAAACTGGTGGACAGAAAGATGACTTTGTGAAGGGCCTTTGTGAAGTTACAGATTGGAATGTCTTAATAGGATTTTTTGCTTTTGTCTTTTTCTCAGGGGATATTAGAACTATTGACTAATACTTCCCTTTGTCCAATTTTAATTAAACATTCTAAATCAGAGATTTGGAATTTCTTGAACACTTTTAAATGGTAAACATTAGCCAGTAGGGATTCCAAGAGGGCAATACAAAAATAATGCTGTGTTTTAAGCATTGAGTTGGGAATGTCAATTCCCACTAATTCCCTGGTTCATCAATATATGAAGGACTTTTATTCAGGAGATTTACAGTAGACTATAGAGGATTAATCAAGATGGATTCTCTAATTGCTTTTTTTCTGATATGGCATTATATATGATATTCAATAGGCAAAGGGGACCTATTTATTTTTATCTCAAACAATCACAATGTGCATTCTAGTGGTATGGAATTGACTATGTATTTATTATATTCCCATGATGCTATTTGCACTGGCTGGTATAGTGTCATAATTTAATAAGTTTGCATTTGTATTTAATAATAATTAAGAGTAAGTGTTTACACTACATAGATAACACCATGATAACTACCTATTCAGAGGAAGACCTTAGGAGGAGTTAAGGACCGTGCTACCCATATAAAAATATAGAGTCTGGTTATTATACTGAGCTGAAATTCATGTCTGCATCCCAATCTCCATATACAGTGAATATATTATATTACATCAAAAGGGAATTAGTGTTGCCAATGGAATTGATGTTGCTAATTAGCAGAATTTAAGATGAGAAGGTAATCCTCAAATATCTTGTGGGTCCAATGCCCTTAAATAGGAAAGAGGGGGGCAGAAATTGGAGCACCAAAAAATTTGCATAATGAGCACCAAATAATTTACATAATGAGACACACTTGTGTTACTGACATCTTTTAAGATGGAAGAATATCATGAGCCAAGGAATGAGGGAAGCCTCTACTAGTTGGAAAAATAACAAGAAAATGGATGTTCCTTTGTGTAAATCATTAGAACTACAGAGAGTGGAGTAATAGACTTTTTAAACTTTTTTTATTGTATAGAATAACATATATAAAAAGCAAAGAAATAAAAAAGCAATAGTTTTCAAAGCACTTTTCAGCAAGTGGTTACAGGACAGACCCCAGAGTTTCCCATGGACTATGATATGATCCTCTCATATTTTTTCTTCTAGCTGCTTGAGAATATAGGAGGCTAAAAGGCTTAAATACATTTTTATCATCACAATCTACTTTTGTTTCCTTCTCTTTTTTTTGTGAACAGTAACATATTTATACAAAAGCTATAAATTTCAAAGCACAGCACCACAATTAGTCATAGAACATATTTCAGACTTTGACATGGGTTACAATTTCACAATTTTAGGTTTTTACTTTTAGCTGCTCTAAAATACTGGAGACTAAAAGAGATAACAATTTAATGATTCAACATTCATATTCATTTAAGTCCTGTATTCTATCTACAATTCCTTCATCACCTTTGATCTTTCCATGACTCTCTTTAGGGGTCTTTGGGCTATGGCAATTCTAAATTTTTGAATATTGGAAGGGTGTGTCACTAATATGGTTAGGGAGCTGGAACTATCTGATGTTCTGGAGAGGCTGGACTAGGTTTTAGGACTTATCTGGACCGGGATCCATCTGGAGGTTGTAGGTTTCTGGGAAGTTACTCTAGTGCATGGACCCTTGCAGAATCTTATATATTGCCCTAGGTGTTCCTTAGGATCGGCTGGAATGGTCCTGGTTGGTGGTTGGCAGATTATTATATGTAGTAAGATCCACCTGAAGCTTGCATAAGAGCCACCTCCAGAGGAGTCTCTCAATTCTATTTGAACTCTCTCTGCCACTGATACTTTATTAATTACACTTCTTTTCCCCCTTTTGCTCAGGCTGTAACTGATGATCCCATAGTGCCAGGTCTGGATTCATCCCTGGGAGTCTTCTCACATGTCGCCAGGGAGACTTTCACTCCTGGATGTCATGTTCCACGGAGGAGGGAGAGCAATGATTTCATCTGCAGAGTTGGGCTTACAGAGACTTAGGCCACATCTGAGCTACAAAAGAGGTCCTCCAGAAGCAACTCTTAGGCATGACTATAGGTAGTATATGCTTCTCTGCTACCTACATAAGCTTCACAAGAGTAAGCCTCATGATGGAGGGCATGGCCTATTAATTTGAATATCCCTAAAGGTCGACACAGTATCAGGGGATACCCTGATGGTAAGGCTTAATAGTTCCATATTCTTTCTCCCCTCCCTCAGGGGACTTTGCCAGTACTCTTTGATGATCTGCTTAATATACTCTAGGATGCTTCCAGGCACTGCAATAATCTATACAGGATTAAAGGACCTCTTTCTTATTCTGTGCTTCCTGTTTCAATTGTTCAAATGAACTATACATATAGGTTGAATTAGATTCTGCACTACAGAAAATTTCAGTTCCAGATCAAATAAGCCTTTCTTCCATTGGTCTCAAAGAGTGTGTGTGGTTCTAAAATATAGACACTGTTTTCCTTACCCCTATGTTCTGAATTACTTTAACTGCAACCTCTTTGGCTTCATTCTTATTTCTTAATACTAGGTTATGTATATAAAAGAGCCTCTCAAAATCCATAAACAATAAACACCACTCTGGACCTAATGTGTCTGCCCTAAAAGCTTACAATCTAGGCCCCTGTTTTCTCATAAGCATTTGCTAAATGTGACCATGCCATTGTTGCTTTTTTGTTTCTGGTTTATTTTGTCTCACCAAATGTCCCACACATTCCTTCACATCATAGCGTACCTCACAACATTGTTTCATTTTGTAGCAGCACAACCTTCATTCATAAGTATATACCACCATTCATCAACCTACTTCTCAGTCAGTGCATCCTTCAGCTGCCTGCATTCATCGGGCATCATACAAAGGGCCAAAAGTCCACAGTGCATCAACATTCTCAATTTTAAATAATTTCATTGTTCCTAAGAGACAGAAAACCAATAAACACACCCTCATCAAATAGGAAATCTAAACCTCCTCTTAACTCTTGTCCCTCACCTCATTATTTACTTCTGCTGTTGCTGTGGTAGGGCTGATGGTTTACTTTTGAACATAGCTTATAGCATGCAATAGCAGCTTTCCCCCTGTACCCTGGAATTAAACACTCCTTATAATCATATCTTTGAAGTAATTCTTACAATAACTCATTCATATTTCTAGTGTGGATCCATGGGACACATAAGTCTATACAACCCCTTTCAATCTTGTTCATCTTCAATATGATAATACTACTTCTATATCCACTAGACAATCACCTTCACTCCTATCTATTCCCTTACATTGGAATTCTCTTCATTAGCTAACGATTCTAGCTTTTACATATCTCTATATCCCCTATATTCTGTATTATAAGTCTCTGATTATAACCTTTATGCTGGTCATAAAAGTGGAATCATACAGAATCTATTCTTTTGTGTCTGGCTAATTTCACTCAGCATATGTCCTCAAGGCTCCTCCATCTTGTCATGAGCTTAAGGAAATCATTTTGTCTTACTGTTGCATAATATTCCATCATATGAAGGCTCCTCCATCTTGTCATGAGCTTAAGGAAATCATTTTGTCTTACTGTTGCATAATATTCCATCATATGAAATACCACATTTTGTTGATCCACTCATCTGTTGATAGGCATTTGGTTTGTTTCCATCTTTTGGCAAATAATGCTGCTATGAACATCAGTGTGCAAATGCCTGTTTGTGTCATTGCTTTCAGCTCCTCTGGATATATACCAAGTAGTGCTATTACTGAGTCATAGGGCAACTCGATATTTAGTTTCCTAAGGAACCTTCCAAACACTTCGATAATGGCTGCACCATTATCCATTCCCACCAACAGTTCATAAGTGTCCCAGTTTCTTCACATTCTCTTCAACATTGATAGTTTCCTGTTTGTTTAATAGCAGCCATTCTTATAGTTGTGAGGTGGTATCTCATTGTTGTCTTGATCTGGATGCCCTTATAGGCAGTGAAAATGAGCATCTCTTCTTGCGCTTTTGAGCCTTTGTTCTTCATAAAAGTACCTATTCATATATTTACCCATTTTATAACTGGGTGGTTTGCTCTTTTGTTGTTGAGTTGTATGATTTTGTTGTGCATACAGGAAATCAAACCTCTGTCTATGTGATTTCCAAATACTTTCTCCCATTGAGTTAGCTGCCTCTTCACCTTTTTGACAGTCTTTTGAAGTGCAGAAGCATTTGTTTTTGAGGAATTCCCATTTATCTATTTTTTTTTCTTTTGTTTGCCTGTGCTTTGGGTGTAAAGTTTAGAAAGCTACCCCCTATTACTAGGTCCTCAAGCTATTACCCTACATTTTCTTCTAGGAGCTTTATGGTGTTAGTTTTTATATTTTGGTGTTTGATCCACTTTGAGTTAATTTTTGTGTAAGGTATAAGATAGGGGTCCTCTTTCATTCTCTTGGCTATTGATATCCCGTTCTTCCATGCCCAATTATTGAAAAGATTGTTTTGTCCCAGCTCAGAGGATTTGGGGCCCTTCTCAAAAATCAGTTGACTATAGATTTAGTGGTCTATTTCTGCACTCTTGATTCGATTCCATTGATCAGTGCTTCTGGCTTTGTGCCAGTACCATGCTGTTTTGACCACTGTGGCTTTATAATAGGTTTTAAAGTTAGGGAGTGTTAATCCTCCCACTTCATTCTTCTTTTTTAGAATGCTTTTGGCTATTCAGCGTCCCTTTCCCTTCCAGAGGAATCTGGTGGTTAGCTTTTCCAAATCTTCAAAGTAGGTTGTTGAAATTTTGATTGGTATTGTGTTGAATCTGTAGATCAATTTGGGGAGATTTGATATCTTAACTATATTTAGCCTTCCTATTCATGAGCATGTCTTTCCACCTATTTAGATCTTCTTTGATTAACTTTAGCAATATTATGTAATTTTCAGTGTATAAATCCTTTATGTCCCTAGTTCCGTTCATTCCAAAGTATTTGACTTTTTTAGTTGCTGTTATAAATGGGCTTTTTCCCTTAATTGATTCCTCAGCTAGGTCATAACTTGTGTATAGAAACGTTACTGATTTTTGCACATTAATTTTATATCCCATCACCTTGCTCAATTTGTTTACTAGCTCAAGTAACTTTGCTGTGGAATTCTCAGGATCTTCCAAGTATAGTATCATATTGTCTGCAAATAATAAGAGTTTTACTTCTTCCTTTCCAATGTGGATGCCTTTAATTTTTTGTCCTGCTTGATTGTTGTAGCTAGAACTTCTAGCACAATGTTCAATAATAGTAGTGACAGTGGGCATCCTTGTCACATTCCTGATCTTTGGAGAAAGATTTTCAGTCTTTCACCATTGAATAATATGTTGGCTATCAGTTTTTCATATATTCCCTTTATCATATTGGGTAGTTACCTTTGATTCCTATCATTTGGAGTGTTTCTTTCAGAAAAGAAGGCTGAATTTTGTCAGATACTTTTTCAGCATCAATTGAGATGATCATGTGATTTTTCTCTTTTGATTTGTTAATGTGCTGTATTACATTAATTGATTTTCTTGTGTTGACCCATCCTTGCATTCCTGGTATAATCCCCATTTTGTCATGATACATAATTCTTTTAATATGCTGTTGGACTCGATCTGCTTATATTTTGTTGAGCATTTTTGTAACTATATCCATTAGGTCGGTTGGCCTGTAGTTTTTATTTCTTATAGCATCTTTATTCGGTTTTGGTATTAAAATGATATTAGCTTCATAAAATGAGTTACATAGAATTTCTTTTTCCTCAGTGTCTTTGAAAAGTTTGAGCAGTATTAGTGTTAGTTCTTTCTGGAATATTTGATAAAATTCCCCTGTGAAGTCATCTGGCTCTGGGCTTTTCTTTGCGGGAAGATTTTTGATGACTGATTGAATCTCTTTACTTGTGATTGGATTGTTGAGCTCTTATATTTCTTCCTGAGTCAGTTTAGCTTGTTTGTGTGTCTCCAGGAATTTGTCCATTTTATCTAAATTGTCTAGTTTGCTAGTGTATAGTTGTTCATATTTCCTCTTATGATTTATTTTAGTTTTTCAGGCTCTGTGGTAACTCATTTCTGATTTCTTCTCATTTCTGATTTTGTTTATTTGCATCCCCTCTCTTTTTTTCTTTGTCAGTCTTGTTTGTGGCCCATCAATTTTATTGATTTTCTCAAAGAACCTACTTTTAGCTTTATTGATTCTTTCTATTATTCTTTTGTTCTCTCACTCATTTATCTATGCTTTAATCTCTGTTATTTCTCTATTTGCTTTGGGATTAGTTTGCTTTTCTTTCACAAGTTCCTCCAGGTTTGCTGTTTAGTCCTTGCTTTTTGCTCTGCCTTGTTTTTTTTTGTTGTTTGTTTTTGTTTGTTTGTTTGTTTGTTTTAATATAGGCATTTAGGACAATATATTTCCCTCTCAGCAAATTCTTTTCTGCATCCCATATGTTCTGATAAGTTGGATCTCATTTTCATTCATCTTCAGATAGCTACTGATTTCTCTAGCTACTGATTTCTCTAGCAATTTCTTCTTTGACCCACTTGTTGTTTAAAAATGTGTTATTTAATCTCCATATATTTGTGAATGTTCTCATTTTTGGTGTTTATTGAGATCCAGCTTCATCTCATTGTGATCAGAGGAAGTGCTTTGAATAATTTCAAAATTTTTAAATTTATAAAGACCCATTTTGTGCCCTAGCATATGATCTATCCTGGTAAATTTTCCATGAGCACTAGAGAAGAATGTATAACTTTGTGCTTTGGGGTGCAATGTCCTATATATGTATATCTATTAGGTCTAATTCATTTATCAAGCTATTTAACTTCTCTATTTTCTTATTGATCTTCTGTTTGGTGGTTCTATCTATAGAGGAGAGTGGTGTATTGAAGTCTCCTACTATTATTGTTGAAACATCTCTCACTCCCTTCAGTCTTACCATTGTCTGTCTCATGTTCTTTGGAGCCCCTTGATTGGGGGCATAGACATTTATGATTGTTATATATCCTTGGTGAATTGACACTTTAATTAGGATATAGTGTCCTTCTTTCTCTCTCATGATGTCTTTACAAATATTTTGTTTGATATTAGTATAGCTACTTCTGCTTTCTTTTGGTTACAATTTGCATGGAAAATCTTTTTCCATCCTTTCACTTTCAATCTATTTGTATGCTTGTGTTTAAGATGAGTCTCTTGTAAGCAGCATATAGCTGGATTATGTTTCTTAATTTATTCTACCAATCCATATCTTTTAATTGATAAATTTAGGCCATTAACATTCAAAGTTATTACTGATTCTTGATTCCACCATCTTATAATTTTTATTTATTTGTCACATCTATATATTATTTTCCCTCTTTCCCTTGTATTATTTAAATTACCCTTAGTGGGACCCTTCAATTCTGTGCCCTCCTCCAGACCTCCCTCTCCTCTATAGAGAGAGGAGACAGACTTTTTTTTTTCATCTGATAGAACTCCATTTAGTATTTCTTGTAGGGCTGGTCTCTTTTGAGAAATTCTTTCAGGACTTCTTTGTTTCAGAAAACTTTAATCTTTAATCTCTCCCTCAATTTTGAAGGACAATTTCATTGGTGTGTTAGTTAGATTCAGTTGTCAACTTGGCCAGGTGAGCATGCCTAGTCTTGTTGCTGCGGACATAAGCCAACGGTATGTGAACCTCATCTGTTGCCAATTACATCTGCAGTCAGCTAGGAGGCGTGTCTGCTGCAATGAGTGACGTTTGGCTTAATTGGCTGGTGCTTAAATGAGAGAATGCAACGTAGCACAGCCTAAGCAGCTCGGCATTCCTCATCTCAGCACTTGCAGCTCAACCCAGGCCTTTGGAGATGGAGAAAGAAGTCACCCCGGGGAAAGTTGTTGGAACCCAAGGGCCT